>LR736880.1:1137851-1178637 GCA_902654985.2 Oryctes borbonicus
TTCGCTAAACCGTTTCTCGCCACCTTTCGACGTTCCTCGGCCACACCTCGAGCCTTTTCAAATTCCGAAAAACCCAGAACGAATTCTTCGCTAAACCGTTGTTACTTAATCTTTCAAGTTAAATCCTTTATTTCCGAAAGGGCTTAAGTCAATTCAACAATTAATAGTTAGTCATAATAAACTACTTCAACCACGTTAAGCTGTTTAGCGCAGAAAGGATCTAAGTTCTGTATTGAAAAGCTGCATAGAATTCTCATTTAGTTTAGTACGTCCCTGTACTTAACAACTGTGGATAGATGGCAAGTTATATAACCTTATTTACTATAAGGGTCACGCCTGTAAAAGTTCGCATATTTCTTTTCGATATCATTCACATGTAGCTGATTTCGTGTACAGGCCTCATTCAATGATACGGTTCTTGTTAACTCTTACTAGTACAGTAATAATGAATCGCGTTTTCTTTTGCTTTTAAGCAGAACTTGTTGAAAATATATCCGTCTTAAAGGGAAGAGTACAATAAAACAAAACTAAATAAATACACTCCCCGACAAAAACTTAGACGTGGTAAGATGTTTTACGGGTTTTAAGGGTTACAACATTTCTTTGCGAAACTAGCAAGATATCTAATTAAGTTTTTATTCGTAAAAGTAAAATAAACTTAAAAATATCTCCTCCAGTAATACATGAACTAAATAATAAATTATTACTCCAATGTTTAAACAATTTCTGCGACAAAAATTTAGACGCCTTGTTGCAAACGTGAAACAAAAATAAACAAATGAGTGATCAGTAATGCGTAGATCCTCCATTGTTCTTAATCACTTCCAATAGTCTGTTATTAATAGATTTATATAAATTTAACACGTGATTTTGAAGGATATTCTGCCATTCGGTCACTATTGAAGTTTTCAGTTCCTGTACCGTGAAATATTGACGGCCTCCGCCATAAACGCGACGTGCCAATTCATCCCACATGTTTTCAATAATGTTTGTCTGGTGACCGTGCCGGCCACTGTAAAGTTTTAATCTTTTTCTCTTTAAACCATTCAGTAATGGTTTTTGCTTTATGAATTGGTGCGTTATCTTGCTGAAAAACAAAACTGCGCCCGGCCCATTGGTTTCTTCTTTATACATCACAGATGTCATTTTGTTTGTGCAAAACACTATCCCACTTTTATCGCGAAATCCAATCGCTGCCCATATCATCACAGATCCACCCCCTAATTGTTTGGTCCACTTCGTAGTTTCAACCCGAAAACCCAAATGCCTTATATTAGTGTTATTTTAAAAATATACTCTTACATCGTGAATTTTAATATAAATGAAACATTGATATGTGATTACATGAGGAATTAGTTGAGGATTTATTGAGCTTTATGGAAACGTAAATATTATGAAGTACACTATTACCCGCAAATCAGGTGAATTACATCGAACGGAGATGATTCTAGAACAGAGTCGGAGAAATATATCAAGTATTCCCGAGAGGATCAAATCACTTTTGCAACGCTAGAAATTATTGTATGGCCATTCCACCGATGCTTACTCTAAATCTGTTTATATTGGCTAATAGAGTTTAAACTTTAATATCGTTAGGATGGATTTATATGACAGACGCCGACATAAATATTTAATTTTAAAACATCTAGAGAATTGCGGATATAAATCGTTTTTTTTCTTGTTTCTAATATAATCAGCAATTCTAGGTTATTTGTTGAACTTTTCCGGAGCTGGAGCAAATGCATTGGTAATTTCAGCCAAACCGTGTTCGATGGACAAGTATATTTTTGATTTTTATGCATTTCATGACTGATATTCACATAACTTGGCCATTTGGAGTGCTTCAACCTTTATTCAGATTGAACAAGCATGGGCGACCTACTTCTGACAAAAATAAGTTCCTAGAGTTACATTTAACAATCTTCGTAATTCTTGCTGTCGACATTTCCTTTATGACGCTCATAATTCATTGAGGAGTATTTATGTGGCTATGGTTAGCATCTAAAGTATAACATTTTATCTACCTTTTTATATCAGAACACGTTAGTTGCTGCAAATTCTGTATATTGTTCTTGTTATTAACTATAAGTAAACATTAGAGCGTTGCATATTTTGCCATCTACAAACATGCTTACAAGGAAAGATGCTCGGATATCAAATTTAGATTAATGAAATTAACGAAAGTCTTCAAATGACAATTTCTATCGATTTGCATGCGGATATTTGCTAAACTTAACAGTACATCGACTTACGCTTTGGGTACGAATTTTGCATTCTTTAGATTTTTAGGGTGTGAAGAATGTTGTTTTTATGGTTTTTTGGACTTCTTAATATTCAGATACGAGTCGTATCTGTCGTTGCATTTTTATTGTTAATTACGAATCTATCGGCATATTACATTTATGACGAAGTGATTGTTGTCAAATGGATAGAATAGAGTGTTTGATGAATTTTAAATGATTTTTTGTGAAGATATTTTCGCTACGTGTACTATGAGGATGCGGTGAAGCCGTTATTGTATCAAATTAATTCCATTTACGTAGGTAAAAGGTAATAATCTTTATTCTGTCGGCTTTTCAAAACCGTATTATTTTAATTCGACGCATACAAAATGGCAATAAACTATAATTTATTTACAAAGCAATTTCTACCTATTTCCATAGTTTAATTGTGTTTTATTTATATCTCAGTTGACGTCGGTTGTTGCTTGACCTGTTCTGTTGTGTTTGTTAATTGAATATAAACGCAATGTTTTCGAAAGCATAATATTCGCCATTTTGTGCATTCGGTTATAACATTTTGGATTGTTTTCTTTGATTTCTTTGACGGTTTTATTTGACAATAAAACGGTCAATTAAATTATTCGAATCTTTTACTCAGTACCAATAAACGAGTGAGAGTAAGTGCCTTATTACTAACACTAGCTATTCTTCTAATTATATCTTTTCGAGAAGCAAGAATATCTTAAATATGAGTTGGACCACCCTATAGCAAAAGAGGATTTATCTGATCAAAGTAGAGACCTGAAAAGCTACAATAAGCTCCACGGAATTAAGATATGTAGCTATATCGCTTGTGAATCCGCACAATGCTAGTTTTTCTTTTTAATAGTGAAGGAAACAGCAAGTGTACTCTACCTACTTAAACGTGAAACTTGTACAAGCCTTAATTTTGTTTACAACTTCATATATTAAAATTTCACCAATTACAAAAATGTAGAAATTAAATGAAAATAGAAATGTTTAAACAAAGTAAAACGATTAGTGAACTTAATTTGCTTGTGTTTAAAATTAAATAAGAGATAAATTTTCGTTAACATTTATAAAATTTCCTCGGATTATATCTCGTCCAGTATTTCTATTATTAAATATATACCTCATCCGTATTTACTGCATAAATTATTTTCTTAAGGGATAACAAATCGTTACTTTTGTGATTGATTTTAAACTATAAATCGATTTTTACAAACTCCAAAACTTTAAATATATTTCCTGTTTAACTTTCATTTCAGTACCATGAATTATTACAATTTCTAAAATACTTTGTATCGCAATCGTCCAAGAATTCTTATGAATATTTTACGATCTATAACACGATTTATGGTTTCCGAGAATCTCAGCAGAAGCAATTGATAATATCTAGAGTAACATGAGGTATGAGATTATTTCTGCCGTAAGATAGCAACTTATTTAATAATTCTCCATCACAAAGTTTATTCGTTAATTTCAACTAGCACAAAACTAATCTTTTTCTTGTATGCAGTGCTAAACACAAAGCACATTTGTACACTAAAAAAAATAATTTATTTTTTATATTTATTCATTTTTCAGGGATCCATTCTTAAGGCGGAATTACATGATTTGTGGATCGACGAACATAGGCCGTGTTTGTCGGTAAAATTTGCGCGGAACAAAGGAGCATGGTCTATGGTGGTTTGTAATGACTCAAGGGATCACGGATCCTGCATCTTAATCCATAATCCCCTGATAAACAGAACGCATCAGAAAATGCTTAGAAATAATAACCAAAATATAAGATAAGCTTAGCTTCCTCATGGTATTGATGGAAAATAATTCACATCAAACGCAATAAAAGGAGAGAGAAAAAAATACACTAACACACGGACATGTTTCTGCCTACCCGGCGTCATCAGCGTGGTTTCGAGAGTAATTTTTGATCTCTACCTTCTATCGCTGTTGCCTCACAGTTAATGCCACAACTTTCAAAACGACAAACTCGACATTTCTTGGCGCCCTCTAGTGCCAAAGAAACGTCGTTCAGGAAGCAGCGACATAAACCGGGTACTGTCCCCCAAACCATCCCTCGCGCAGTTCTCATGACTGCTAGACACGAGATGGCGACCATGAGGAAGCTAAACTATCTTAGCATTATATTTTTTGGTTATTAATCCCCTGATAGCTTGGAAATATGTGATTGAAAAACATTGGAATTTGTTGAAGTCATTGGACAATGTAAAGGGGTAACGCTTGCATATCTTTAGCCAAACAGTACTATATTATTCTGTTTAGCACCCTGTTTTTAAACGAAGAACTAATCTACGTAGCTTTATTATCAACAGGCGTATTTATGGTATAAGAAAACGAAAGGAAAAGAATCATCTTCCGCCCATGTACTAGGTGCGCAAGCTGAAAAAAGCTAAAAAAATGAAACGCGTTAGGAATTAAAATTTATATTTAGGAAGATAGGTTGTAAGCTCGGCAATGTTAGAGCTAAGTAGTATGAAATGGTAGAAAAACAAATAGAAAAACAGGAAAGTGAGATTCTGCACATGTAGCTTTTTATAAACTACAAATACACAAACTAATTAGTACTATGATAATATACATTATGGTTATTTACCTCACATAGGTGCTAATTGCATTTGCCATTATTATCTTACAAAAGTATGGGCATCTTTTATTAAATTAAATGTGAGAAATAAAAAATAGTGTTACGTTCTCCTAGTTTGAAGAACAATGCCGCTAGTCGTCTGCTTCGGTGTATCTTTCTTGTGAGGCGAAAGGACCAATTGCTTATATGTAATTTTTATGTGTTTACTCGCTTAATCAATTGATCTCAAATTAAACACAGTACGTAGATATACAAAATATATTTATTAAATAATTCCCTTATATATCTATATATATAAATTCAAATACATAAATATCATACTATATGGATTTCATAATTCGGATCCTTTTTTGTGTACGGGACGTTCAATGTCTAACGCTAGGGCCACCACAAAACCCTACCGGAGCATGAGCGTCTCTGGTTGGGCGACAGCAGCAAATAGCCGATCACTACCGCAAAAAGATGCTATACGACTCACGGCTACCCAGACGCTCGCGTTATTTCGTCTACTTATTTGATACGCCGCCTCTAGTATCTTGCTCCGAGCTGCTGTCCCCATGTATAAGCGGAAAAATCAGAAACCAACGATAGTGCGAGTCTGAGCGCCGCGTGACTCACAAGCGAAAGAGAGAAGGCGGGCAGTCATTGTAGTTCGTACGTTCGACTTCCGACGAAGTTTCGATAACTTGTACGTTACCGGCGGTAACTGGCGGACATTCCTTACCTAGCGCCCGATCTGATACATGAATTAGCAGGAGCTTCATCAAACAGACGTAATAAATGACTATTAAATACATTTTTAATTAGAACATTGACGAATTTTAAATATTTGCGAACTTTATAAGGAATTATACGTATTTTTACATTGAATGCGGACACGTTAAAGTTTAAATGATGCTAAATATGGAATATGTAAATTTATACAAGGCAAAACAAAAGAAACATTCGATTTATCATAAAATAGACACAAACAAAATATTACTTTCAAATAAATAAAAATGGTTGTTGCATTTATAAAATAAAATAAAACAAAAAAATTAAATGTTAAGTCCTTAACAAATAGTTTATACGCAAGCCTCACGTAACTTTTTCAGTGTTTTATGAAGCGTTTATCAGCTGTAAAAGTTGCTGTACACGAGCCGAGAAATCGTATTCCAATATTATTCGCATACGAACCATTATTTTAAACTTATTTATTAGTTCGTTAGTCTTTTCGCTTCCCTTCACACGTAACCACCTATAGCTACAGAAATTTTACGCAAATTCATTGTTATATAATATATTGTAGTAGCATGGACGTGAAATAAAGAATAGCGGAAGACACAGTAGTCGTGGCGTACTACGTATCTCGTGTATTATTATTAATTACTACACAGAATTATAGATCCTCTAACGTCAAATACATTAAATATACTAAATGATAAATAATTGTTATGTCATGTAATTACAAATATCCTTTATTCATAAAACAAAAAATTTATCACCTATTAAACGTAAAGTGTTTCTATTTGTTGGAATGTTTTCCTTTCTCATTCACACTATTTCGTGCGTATTGAATTAATTCATACGTTAGAGGACCGGTTTTCTTTCTTCCGTTTCGGGGTCTTAATTTCTATTTATACACGACGCTAACCGAAAGCGTAAAGCATGCAGAAATACGTACGCATGTACCATTCTTAATTGCTTAATGAGCGCTTAAAAATATCTCAATAACTTTTTTCCTCAAGATAATACCTTACGCATCCGTATTGTTTACGAATTTCAAATAAACATACGATTTCTATCGCTACGTTAAGAGATTTAATTATAGATAGCGGGTATTACGCGATGATCTTTAGTTTAAAATGCACGATTAGAGAACAATGATCGTTAAAACGGTCCTCAAACTATGCAATTATGCGTTCGGCAGCCGTGGGATTATATAAACGCAAGCCCTTTTATTTGCAGTATTAATTTGCAACTGAATTTATGCACGTCAACAAAATTTACGATCCAAGATGATTTATTACGTGTAAAAAAGTAGCTAATGGCTTGCTTACGCTCTTCCATATCGAATTACTGGTTGCTAGATAATTCTTGTACAGAGTCAATCTCAATCGCTTGAAATTTTTAACTGAAATGCAAGTAATTTAATCCGGCATAATCAATTCGTTTGATTAAAAGAGACACTCCAAATGAAATATGAAAATTATTATCACTAAGTGATTAAATGCAAGAGCACCAAATGTCCAAAAGCTGATGCCGTAAATAGCACACAATACAAGCTTAAAGGCTATGGCATTAATGGAGCTTGTTTTGAATAGTTTAAATCATATTTGTTTTTTTAAAAATGGAAAGTGATCATTCTTCAGTACGTCTGAATGATATGAGATGCGTATGTCGGAGTATGTTGCGAAAATTGTTAACTGCTAACTGCTTCCTCCATTACTCTTCGAATATCTCTATCTTCTATAAATATAAGAGTAATAAATTACCAAATATCGTAACTGAAGACCTATTATGATGTAAAGACATTCCTGAAATTTTATGTTAATTGTCAGAAGCGAACTTTTGTCTCAGAACTACTGTACACTGACGTTCACTGAAGTTGGGTCGTACAATAAAAATCTATTATATCACACTGTATACAATTATTAATACATAAAATTAGAAAAATATTAAGCATACACTCTTTTCTAAGGGATTAAAGCCATAAATTATTATGTAAAGTAGAAATAGTGCGACAACCACAATAAAGTCCCTTCTATTATCATTCCAAGAATTTCTTGGAAGTACCGATCTTTTGGGAACGGGTCGTTTGGCGATTATTAACGAACAATACATTTAGGAAATACACCGCAGCATCATTCTTGCTTATTTATCACAGGCGTAAAGATATAAATTTGCTTTGTTTTACTGTTAAACGTGTGTTGGTGTGCATCTGTCGTTTTTGCGCAAAAGTTTTAAGAAAATTTACTTCAAAATGGCACGCGACAAGCCTACCAGTGTAGAAAAACGTTCACGCATTATTACGCTGTTTGAAGAAGGACTTTCGGGGCAACAAATTGCTGAAAAAATAAATATGAGAAGTTCAACAGTAAATGACATCATAAAGCGATATCGGACAACTGGAACTATAGAAAATCGTATTCGTCCCGGAGCATCTAGGAAAACAACAAAAGCTGAAGATTTGAGAATTGCGTTATTAAGCAAACGCAATAGAAAATTAACAGCGCCACAAATAGCAGCCGAAGTCAATCGCGGCCGTGAAGAACAAGTTTCGGCGAGTACGATAAAACGTCGACTTCAACAAGCGGACCTTCATGGACGCGTTGCCATTCGAAAACCCTTATTACGTCGGGGCAACAGAGCAAAACGGCTACAGTGGGCCCGTTCTCATCTAGATTGGTCGTTAGATGATTGAAAACACGTGCTTTGGAGTGACGAGTCAAAGTTTGAGGTTTTTGGGCAAAATCGACGAGTTTATGTCCGAAGATCTAAAACCGAAAGGTGATCCCGAACTGCATTGTGCCTACAGTGAAGCAAGGGCGTAGTTCTGTGTTAGTGTGGGGATGTTTCTCCTTTGCTGGGACTTGAGATTTATGCAGAGTGCAGGGTGTAATGAGAAAGGAAAATTATTTTGCAATACTCCAGAATCATGCAGTGCCATGAGAATTGCGTATAATAGGCCGTAACTTTACATTCATACACACTGCGTTAGTGTGTAAGAACTATCTAAAGGAGCAAGAAGAACAGCACACCCTGAAAGTAATGACATGGCCCCCACAAAGCCCAGATTTGAACGCGATAGAGTTGTTGTGGGATGAACTGGACAGGAGGATCCGAAAAATATGCCCAATTTCACAAAAACATTTACGGAATATTCTGCAACATGAACGGATTAATATTCCACAATCCGTTTTAACAAAACTTATCGAAAGAATGCCTAGAATAGTTCGAGCGGTGATTAACAGCAAAGGAGGTTTTTCCGATAAAAAAAAAAATATAACGTTCAGTATGTTATATTAGGCCAGAATAACTTTTTATTTATTTATTTTTGTCTTTTTTACCTGTACTTACAATAAAATTGCATTTTGTTTTTAGTTTCGTTTGTTTCCGTAACCTTTTCATGTTTTTTACCAACCGACCGAACTTCTCTGAACGGCAGTGTACAGCAATAGTCCAATTTGGATAACCTACATTAGCATTTCTTCTTTAAAATTTGGGTGAAGATAATTATAAGTTGTTTCGCAATAGTGCTTCTGTACGTAAATAAAAGTCTAATCGTTTAATACTCCATTCATACTGCTCCCTCGTGCAATTCTATTGTTTCTTTATATCAATGTAATCTTTCTAATACAACTATTGTTAAGTAATCTTTACATTGCTACCGCTACTGCTAAAGTTCTCAGATTTACCGTTGTTATGTAACCGATATGATTCTAGGTGGTTATTGTTAAATAAGTTTCTTCTGATTTGAACTTATTTAACATTTTTCTTCAAGTTGCCTATGAAACTAACGCCATTTACACTATATACAATAATCGTATAGAAATAGGATAAACACTGTCAAAAACCAAATGCCTATAACAATATCCTGTTTTCAGAATACGAACGCTAACTGAAATGTACATAAGTAAAATAAAGTATTGGTTTGTTTACCGTTCTTTTACCTTTTAGAAGAAGTTAAGACTGTAGGACTGCGCTTGATTTATCATTATAGTTACGTTAAAAGCATTTCGTTTTATGTAGACAGCGACTAAATTACGTTAAACGCACCAACATATATTCTAGTACAGCTGTTGAAATGAAAATAAGTATTATACTAGGACTCCTAATTCGATTTGGCTACTCAAATACTGACAATGTACAAGAGTTGTGGAAGGAAATCAAGTCATTCAATGTCTTCAAAGATACGATAATGAAATGGAAAGAAAGTGAATGAATTTGTTTTGAAGTGGTCTAAGATAATTCAGCTAAATGCGCGGTAAAGTCAGCTATTAACGTTATTGACTGAATGTAAGTTTTTGTCGAATTTAGTTAATGGTACGAATTAAGTTTATCTTTATTTATTCCTCCTATACCTTGATAGTGAATGCTCTTAAACAAAATTTATTTCAAATGCTTGAATGAAACGTTACGGGATGTGTATGTCTTGGCAAGTATACCTTCCGGTGGTGTTGTGTATGTAACAAATATACATAGCACTAACTGATCCCGATATTATATAACAAGGTCAAATCTTTTATTTTTCCATTCAAAAGATCAACCAATCTAACCAAATCTGATGACATTAGAATAACAACAATGTTGATTTATCCTGCCAAAATTTGGGATTGATTTTGGACACTACGACGCGTTTTAGGGAGCGTCTATTGTTAAAGAAGCATTTTGTACTTTAAAGCGTATTAGGCATTCTTTTTTTTTCTTGAGTATATACTTTCACGACCGTAATCCATAGTAGAAATGTCTTTCGGGTGATGTCGTGTAGTTAATATTTTACTTGACGTTTCGCTGACCATGCTGTCAGCTTCTTCAGAAGATTTCTAAAGACTGCTGTTATTGTCTTTTGCTCCTCGTTATATATTCTATTTCTGTTCCGCGTTGCTGATCCGGTTATGGTTTTTTTTTTCTTGTTGCGTTTGAATTCTCATGATTATGTGCGGAGTTGGTGCAAGAGCAGGTAACGGTTCCTTTGAACCGCTCTTCTGATGTCAGCTCCGCAAGATTTTGATGACTCGTGGCTATAATTTATTTTTATTTATATATTTATTGTGTACTATCTTATAATATAATTTATATATATGGATCTATTATTATTTACTTATACATTACTCACAATGTTATCAAAATAAAGGGTTTATTAAAGCTGATGTATGCATATAAAGACTTGAATCTGGGGAAGACATTACGCAAGTCACTTGTTCTTTCTCAGCTTAATTTTTGCCTTTTTGCCAGTTTATTACCACTACATTGACAGTGTTGACATGTGGTGACATTCGATGATGATCACCTCGCGCCTGTCCTTATGTGGTCCAGTGATAAGGGAGCTTGCGCCTAACCGGGCAGAGTTAGCCGCTGTGCGTTCGAGATGACTTTAAAAGACTTTAAATCAGAATATATCTGATCATTAATGTACTTTTGGAATTCTTATGCCCAATGCAAAAGAAGCATTTCCATTGTTATTTCGAAGAATACCCACTGCTTAACATTTTAAATAGTCTAATCTAGCCAAACCGCTCAAGAACGACACGTTTGATATTAGCGCAGCATTCAACTCTCGCATTCCTTAAGCTTCTTAAAAAATACACATCCGAATCTGACCTGTTATAAGAATGTGTACAGATTCTTAGGCAATTGGGACGTAAGAACCATATTACGTTACGGTCTAAATCCATCAGGAAGGTACGGGCGGTGAAAATGCTGATAAGTTCGTTAAGAAAAGCAGCACATATGCCTTGCATTGGTCCAAATACTTACTGTGGGCTAAAGAAGAGTCGCCTAAAACTGGAAATTAGGAAACAGAAGGAAATTCAATAATAGTAGTAGTGGAAGCATTCATAGCAGATTCCTCAAAGAGAGGACTTTAAAATACTGCCAGTATAGATTATCATTCATGTAACCCAGAAAATGCTGTTGGCTCAGAGCACATTCTATCCAAATGTGTTGTCATTAGTGATAAATGGTATCAACATTTCAGTAGACCATTCTTAGCATCTATTGAATTGCAGGAAGATCTTAGATCAAGGTTACGCAAAGGCCTCTAATACACGTTAGGGCACTATTTCAATAAATCTGTACTAAGGGCATCAGTGCTATGGTTCGATAGTAGTAATAATATGGCTTATGATTTCCATAAAAACTTGGGTAATTATGCTCTAAATCTTACGAAATGGTTGACATGGTTTCAGATTTTTTTAAAAGAATACCATTTTAAAATGCTTCCATTGATTGTGTAAGTAGAATCTCTGAAATATTTATAACCAACTAAAGATTTCTTCTATTTTATGACTTACTTATTTTTTTCATTTGCGGCCGTAGCATTAGACGCACTTGGAAAATTGATAACTGTGCACCTGCAATACCCTAAAAATCTAAATCATCATTTCAAGAGTTTGTGTTCGAAAACAAACGAAGCGTGAATTTAATTTCGGTTTTTTTTTTTGTTTTTATCGCGAGACAGTTTTCATCTTTAATCTAATAAACAACTTATTAATACTAACATACTGACAACGTCAGAAATAAAGAAAACATAAGCTTATTGTGACAACCACTTGAAGCTGGGAAACCTAGTATAAATATTAGTAAAATTGTATCGTGTAAACAATTGTAATTATTTAATTTATTTTTATATTTGTTCTATATCGAAGTGATATTTTTATTTGCCATGTTGTACAAATTTTTTGATAAAGCAAGAAATAGTAAAAAGTTTTATAAAAGTATACGCACCTTATTCCCTCGAATTAGTTGAATAAATACACAAATAGATATTAATAAATAGTAATTATTCATATTTTAATACCGAATACACAAAATAGAGTAAAACAGCTATCACAAATTTATTTACAAATAGAAGCGGAAAAGGGAAAATAATAGCGGAAAAGATGAATGAGATCTAATTCATACCGAACGCGCTGCCAAATAATATTTCACGTTTTCGTTACTAGTACTCATTCTGTCGCTGTTTTCGGCACGCACACCATTTAACCGCGATCGACGATAAATCGTTACTGATGAAATTTACGAATAAAAAATACTCGATTTTCGATCCGTGCACGTTTTATTGACGAGAGTATCGCTCGGCGCTGGCGGCACACGAAACATATAGACGGAGCGTGTAAGTGCAACTGGCAGGTCAAGAGCTGTAAGACCACTTAACTTTTTGAAACTGGAACCACCGATACTTTCTATCTCTATCCCGTCTAACAAAAGTTCTTCTACTAGCAACGGGTAGATAATTGGAATACCTGTCTCTTATTTTCATTTCTTTGAATCTCTACCGATGCGTTCGTCGTTCTACCAGCGTCAGGGTTATCTATTCTATTTTTGGGCTTATTTTAGGAAAAAACACAATACAGCTTGCGTTGGTATAAGGGATGTTCTTCTTTGCCGTTGAGAAGCGTCAGACGGTTTCGTTTTCGTTCTTGTTAGTAAGAGGGATAGGTATATACTCTTACATTGGAATATTTAGGATGTTTGCACGTAATATACGTAGCATTAATATTTTATTTTTGTAATATAAATATTTTGTTTGATAAAGCACGATGAAATAGTTAGATGTTACGCTTCATCTTTCACATTTCCGTATATGTCACCAATTTTTTTATTAAAATTGATCCAACAAACAAGATTATTTTGATAAAAGACTTTCGTGAATATAATAAACGAATTTGTTGCAGGAGGAACTCTTTTATTAATATTTATCAATTAGTTCATTAAAAATATAGAGGCGATGTTTTTTTTTTAATAAAATGGATCCAAATAGCTCTCTTCTATTAAGATAGACTAAAATTAACCGGTATAAGGATTATGAACGCATTACTAAATACAATGTTAGCAACTTATAAAAGTTTGCAACATTATACTTATAAACATTGCCACGTAAATTTTTTGGCAAATTAGAAAATTTCTTAAACAGAACACATCAGAAAATGCCTAGAAACAATAACCAAAAAATTTAATTCTAAGATAGCTTAGCTTCCTCATGGTTTGGGGAGCAGTACCCGGTTTATGTCGCTGCTTCCTGAACAGCAGGCATGCGTTTCTTTGGCACTAGAAGGCGCCAAGAAATGTCGAGTTTGTCGTTTTGAAAGTTGTGGCATTAACTGTGAGGCAACAGCGATAGAAGGTAGAGACAAAAAAATTACTCTCGGAATCAAGCTGATGATGCCGGGTGGGCAGAAACATGTCAGTGTGTTAGTGTATTTTTTTCTCTTTCCTTTTATTGCGTTTGCCATGAATTATTCCATCAATACCATGAGGAAGCAAGCATTATAGCATTTATATCTTTTGGTTAGAAAATTTCTTGTCTAAAATTTTTTTCGAAACACTTTTAACCATAAATGTTTCAGAAAGATCTTTTACCTACGGTTGTTAATGGTAGGTAATATGCTACTTTAGATTACATGTATGTAGATGGTGTTTATTGGTGTATATGTATATACGATTAATGGTGACGGGAAATTGATTGATACAAGTACATCAAATATTCTGCTTTTGAATTGGATATTTCTGTATAAAAGATATCGATCTATGTGATGATTGATTCACCTGAATGATTCAGCATCGACAAATATTTTGCCAATATATGAATAAATAAGTACTAAATAGATTGCAACCGATTTCTTAGTAAAATATGACTAAATGAGTACTTCCAAAGCTTAGAGCTCCAAGTTTAGAGTACATTAGCTTAGTGTTGAACAAGGCAAGACCCGCAGATACCAGACACAGCACATGTGGCACGTTAGGACTTTCTTGGGTAATTTGTTGTTTGTATTCACTGAAAATACGTCAGCTCTTCAAAGTAACAACTTTCAAGGAAAATTTCGAGCAAAAATGTTGTCGACTTTTCGATTACAATCACTAATATATAGGACTACCACAATGACAAATATATTTTTAATAATATTTTCCAATGTTATTGCGACACAGACGACTCATTTTGTAGAGCAATTGGTGTCTGTGTGTGCATAAAATGCATTCGCCCTTCCGAATTATCTTCGTTAAACCCATGCAAAAGATGTATCTTGCAGGGTTTGTGTTTGTTTCTCGCAATTCGAACAACGAATTTCGAAGTTATATTATTTTCTAAAGGCAGTTGAGAGAGTGGTCTTCATTAATGGTTGATTAAAGAAGGCCGGCTTTAGGCTCCAAAACATGATTTTTGAACGCTTGATAAATCAGGTGAGTCTAAGCAATGAGACCGAAATCCGATGTTTTTGTCCTTCAAATAATCAATTGTTTGACGCGCATTGTGAGAGCCATACCATTCAGTGTTAACAGCGACATGTCCGATACAACGAAAGGAAAGAGTAATTGTTTTCTTGAAAGTGCCATATGAACGAACAACTTTTGTTGTGTTAAGCTCATTTGTGGAATTTCTTGAGAATCTCCTTAACCAATGGGCTCCTTCCCCGTTTGGGTTAAATTGTGCAAAATCTATCGGGAATAATCCTTTTTCTCACGTAAATGTTCATGAAAAAATAACGTACTGCAGTTTTCGATATTCCTAAGGATGCCTCTATCTCACGGTATGTGACTACCGATCATCTTTAATCATGTTGCACCGATGGATTTTCGAATAACTTAAATGTAGCGATTCCAGGCTTTGTTGTTGTGTTAGGCCTAAACTATCCCATGAGAACCTTCAGGCGGCGAGGTTAAAAAAAAATGGCTCTTTTTAAACGCTTCGTCAATAACAAATGTCAAAATCTAGTCTTTTGTAAAAACCTGAGACGTTAGACTTGTATATCGACAAGTCATAAATTATATGTCCGGAATAATAATTTTTGAAAAAAAAAAACTCGATAATAAGGCATGCAAACACTTATATAAGTCTCCTAATAAAAGCAACTTATTAGTACGGTTACTAACTGGGACCCAAAAAAAAAACTAAAAGTGAATGAATTTAGGTCAGGTCCGCAGGTCCGCTTTATGTACAGAAAATATTCGAAATGTGCCAATCAAAGTAATCGCATCAAAGCATTCCACTCTTGCGATTTGCAAACGTGCGCTTGCATGATAGGTGTTAATTGAGTTCTAGCGCGTGCTCGCGATAAGTAAAAGAAGGAACAGGTGTAAATATGCAGAATACAATCAGCGATCGAAGTTCGAAAATATGAAAAAGCATTCCATCTAACGAAATCTCGTTACGAGAACGAACGTTAATTAGCGGGTTTTCGATTCAAGTCCATAGTTCATGGACGGTAAATAATATGAATATATTTCTGTGGTGCCTGTAGACAACAAAATCTACTCCATTTTAGTGGTTATACAATTTTGTTGCATTAATGCACTTGTTCTGCTGAGAATACTGTCAGCTTCCTTTGAAGTTTTTTAAGTGATCGCTTGCATCTTGTTATAGAGGAAGAGCAGGGAGGTGCGTCTTGTACACGTGAAAATAATGTAAAAAAAAACTCATACGTTCAGACCCTTTGTTTTGCATGGGTGGTCGATGCATATTTTCATTTTATTTAAGACGTATTAACTCGAAGACAAGCGGAAATGTGGACCATTTACAAGAATATTAGTTAAAACGTTATAACAAATGGAAACCGGTTAAGATCTTACCTTATTTTCAAGTGTAGATACAATACACCCCTGAACCTTGGTCCGTTCCTTCCGACTCATCCTTTATACCTTGGCAATGGTTTTTGAATCGTATCCGTCACTATCTTGGGCTTTTCCGTGGTTTAGTATAATGTATTGCCAACCTCCATGTGTTGCTCAATGTGTAAGAGTCTTCCTTAGTGAAGTTGTAGTTGAAAGCATCTTGACGTTGTGGTGTTTGGTAAAGGTGTTCAGCGTCTCGCTTGCGTGCCCTTTGGTGTTTCCTGATTCTGCAATGTATACTTACAGAACGGAATGGATACGACAGCATCGGATTTAAAAGATTAGTTTTCTGTAATTATTAATCATTGGTAATACTTTATTCTTTCAATTTATTCATTTAATCCGTTGAAAGAGTAACGAGTTTTTACTTCCGAATTCACGACAAACCTACAAAAAAAGAAATCTGCCTCATCTGTCTAGGTTCCGGTGCACTAGTAACTGCCGATTTATTCTGGCCTGAATATCCGCTTCTTCAACACTTTTTATTGGACATTCGGTATGTCGTACGTATCTAGGACGAAGTTTGTTAAGTACCTAATTGGTGTGAAATTCTAGTCATCTCGTACTCGTTAGTTTCAGTTAGAATACGTAGCCATCAATTTATTACGTTGATATAAATTAAATGATTTAATTACATCTATATCTAAAGAATAAACAACTGCATTATAAACAAAAAAAAAATAGTATAATAAAGCGGTAATTGTTGATAAGATAAATTAATTCGCTATTTGTTATATATATCGTTAGCTCTTGCGACGGTATCTACGTCAATATTTTGTTTCTACTTAACAGGCGTTAATCCAAAGAAATCTGCGATAAAATCACATATTTTACAATTATCTGTCTTCACTATGCCGTCAAGTAGTAAATATTTACTCCGATTGCATGGCATGAGTTATATTTATATATTTATGCAAATATATAATGGAAACTGATAACAAGTTCGCCGGGTGCATTACAATTGATATTTTTTTGTTAATTTGATTCTCAATAGTTAAAAATTTGTTTAATGTCTATACATGTAGATAACGTTTTTGGTAACAAATCGCACTTAACGTATTGGCGAGCTGAATAGATCTATTGTAACAATATCCTTATGTATTCAAATAGGATAAAGCTCTTGATGAAGCCTGATATTATTCTAGAATCTTCTTCTTTTAATTCAGTAGGTGTTGGGAGTGACCTATGTTTTGCTAGGACGGACATTTTGTTGTTATCGTTTGCGACTGCTGGCTTATTTGCCATCTCCAGATCTTCTTAGTATAGACGACAGAATTGATCACCATTAACACCAATATTCCGATATCCCGCTCGCTGAAGGATAGCAATTCTTATGAACCGCTATTTTTGCCAGTACACTCATTTTTAGAAAGAATAGCAGATGTTTTTTTCAGAGTTTCCAAATGAAACAATAATTATTTTATTCAATAGAATATCTGAAAATCATCACTTACTTGGATTTGTCTTGCTGGCATAATTGAAACGGTTTCTTATCAATTACTTAGATGCAGTGCCGTATTGAAAATAAATATTAGTGATTTTTACATGAAATACAAGATAATAATCTACCTCTAAATTAAAGATCCGTCCGTAAATCGAAGTGGCATGGTAATAGTTCATGCTATGTTAGCGTTGATATAAACCTATTATTATTTCGATCCTAAGGACATACGCTGAAATAGTAAAAACACGTTCGTAGCGCTTTTCCTTTCTTTTATCAAATTATTATATTAGCCGTGAAGCGTAAGGATAATTTATCTGTCAATCTAATATTATGATTGGCGTGATTGCAATAACAGTTGATAATCTCCTTAATTGCCTTATGAAACAAATTACCCACGGATATCTTGGACATTTATTACTCGCGTGAAATTTGTGTTTAAATTATATAGCTTGCTTTATATCTTAATCCGGTGAACATATGGATTATAAACGTGTGAATATGAGAAGACAAAAGTAAGAATTTATGAGCTACTATAACATACGGTATTTTCTGAAATAATATAAAAACTACTTATTAATTCGTACGAAAAAAAGCACACAAAAATCTTGTAATATGTTTAAGAAATAGGTGATACACACTGCCGTTCAGTGAAGTTCGGTCATACAATAAAAACCTATTATATCACACTGTATACAATTATTAATACATAAAATTAGAAAAATATTAAGCATACACTCTTTTCTAAGGGATTAAAGCCATAAATTATTATGTAAAGTAGAAATATTGCGACGACCACAATAAAGTCCCTTTTATTATCATTCCAAGAATTTCTCGGAAGTACCGATCTTTTGAAACGGGTCGTTTGGGGATTATTAACGAACAATACATTTAGGAAATATACCGCAGTATCACTCTTGTTTATTTATCACAGGCGAAAAGATATAAATTTGCTTCATTTTACTGTTAAACGTGTGTTGGTGTGCATCTGTCGTTTTTGCGCGAAAGTTTTAAGAAAATTTACTTCAAAATGGCACGTGGCAAGCTTACCAGCGTAGAAAAACGTTCACGCATTATTACGCTGTTTGAAGAAGGATATTCGGGGCGACAAATTGCTGAAAAAATAAATATGAGAAGTTCAACAGTAAATGACATCATAAAGCGATATCGGACAACTGGAACTATAGAAAATCGTGTTCGTCCCGGAACATCTAGGAAAACAACAAAAGCTGAAGATTTGAAAATTGTATTATTAAGCAAACGCAATAGAAAATTAACAGCGCCACAAATAGCAGCCGAAGTCAATCGCGGCCGTGAAGAACAAGTTTCGGCGAATACGGTAAAACGTCGACTTCAACAAGCGGACCTTCATGGGCGCATTGCCATTCGAAAACCCTTATTACTTCGGGGCAACAGAGCAAAACGGCTACAGTAGACCAGTTCTCATCTAGATTGGTCGTTAGATGATTGGAAACGCGTGCTTTGGAGTCACGAGTCAAAGTTTGAGGTTTTTGGGCAAAATCGACGAGTTTATGTCCGAAGATCTAAAACCGAAAAGTGATCCCGAACTGCATTGTGCTTACAGTGAAGCAAGAGCGTAGTTCTGTGTTAGTGTGGGGATGTTTCTCCTTTGCTGGGACGGGAGATTTATGCAGAGTGCAGGGTGTAATGAGGAAGGAAGATTATTTTGCAATACTCGAGAATCATGCAGTGCCATCAGGATTGCGTATAATAGGCCGTAACTTAACATTCATGCATGACAACGACCCAAAACACACTGCGTTAGTGTGTAAGAACTATCTAAAGGAGCAAGAAGAACAGCACACCCTAAAAGTAATGACATGGCCCCCACAAAGTCCAGATTTGAACCCTATAGAGTTGTTGTGGGATGAACTGGACAGGAGGGTCCGAAAAATATGCCCAACTTCACAAGAACATTTACGGAATATTCTGCAACATGAATGGATTAATATTCCACAAACCGTTTTAACAAAACTTATCGAAAGAATGCCTAGAATAGTTCGAGCGGTGATTAACAGCAAAGGAGGTGTTTTCGATGAAAAAAAAAAATAATGTTCAGTATGTTATATCAGGCCAGAATAACTTTTTATTTATTTATTTTTGTCTTTTTTACCTGTGCATACAATAAAATTGCATGTTGTTTTTAGTTTCGTTTGTTTCTGTGACCTTTTCATGTTTTTTTACTAACCAACCGAACTTCTCTGAACGGCAGTATACATCCATCTACCGGGGCTGAACTCTGTATCTATTTAAACAGCAGTTAGGTTAACAAGCAGGTCTGAGTTACCAGCTTACCGGGAACTTTATAAATCAAATTGGTACAAGAGAAATTGAAATTATCCCATAGTGAAAGAGCTCTGTTTACCCCACGCTACAGTCGAAGTTAGGTTAATTTTTGGTAAATAATACCCGTAAACAAATTTTAAATCAAGAAGAAACACTAGAAGAATCAATATCATTTTCATTTAACAAAAAAAAAAAAATTGAAGTAATCATATTTCTTCATTCTTTGTTTATGTTTGTTGGAAAATAAACTTCTGAGGATCGAGATCAATCTAAGATGCTTGCGTATTCTGGTAGCTGACCTATTCCGCAAAATTTAGGTTATTATTTTTATACCACGCTCTAATTTACTTAATCTGTAAAACTGCTTCATTCTGTCTATTGTTCTTAATTGATTCGCTTTCAGGACAATTGCGTAGCATGTAATGCGTAAAAACAGGTTGTGTCGTAGTGTGTTGGATCATAGTATGAACTTACTTACACGTACATATATACTGGGTGACTGATTCATAAACGTGTATCTTGGAGGGCGTGTTACTGCAGCTCAATTGGAGTTGATTTAGCTGGAAATGTTTCGTGTAAATGTGCGGATTAAGGGAACTATTTTAAGATTACATCGTTGGCTTAAAATGCAAACTTTATAGAAGTAGTGTTTGGCAAGCTTACAGTCATAACAATCTCGTTACCTACAATTTAATTTGTGGATGCAGTGTTGTGCAAACCGTCCTATTTGTGCTTTGAACTTGAACCGCACAAAGCTATTTATTATAAACATCCACAGTTTACACGCGCATATTTATAGAAATATCCAACATAAACCAAAATAATTTCGGATATAGTCGCTGTAATATCGTTACGGAATGCAGTAACAAATTGGTAAATTTACGCTGTTTAACCGTGAAATTTTATTTCATTGTGTATTTATAGTGTAATGCGTTAAGTGCTTGTAACATATACGATCCATTATAAGAGGTAAATGAACCGGCGTATAGGAGACGGTACCATCAATAAAACGAGAAAGCGATTGTAATAAAATCAAGCAGTTAAATTTAAAATAAAACAATTTCAGCCGCTTTCCTTCTGAATGATGTTTTAAAATTTTTAGAAAAAAACCAAAATTAATTAACAACTCAACAAAAGGTATTGAAAAATTGGGAGTCATATTTTTGCCTAACGGGTACGCAGATGAAAGCATAAAGTTGACAAACAGAATTCGGTACCTTAGAGGAGTGCACCATATCAGGACAGACCATGCTTAATTTTTGGAGTGCGTTAACTTAAGTTAACTTTTACTAATAGGCGTGACGTTCTTCCTTTCAAATTCTTGAATTTAGTTAAGCCTTAAAAATTGATCTCGCTAATTATAATAGGATAGAACAGGATAATTTGTGAGCACGAGAGTGCATATACACGCCAAAGAAACATGTCGTAACTTCAACATAATATCATAAACAAAGGATAAATTTTACAAAAAAACATTAAACAAAACATAAACATAATTTCCAGTCGAATAACTTAAGCATAAGAAAGCTATTATTGTACTAGGCGTTTAAAAATAGATATACAGAGTAGAATATACGCGTAAAGCGTTACAATTTTGATTTTTCTAACGTTATTCGGTAGCTTTTTATAAACTTTTTTGTTACTTCTACTTTTGCAGGGTACAGTGTGGGATGTGGAATTGATCTTTATTTCTTATATGTATTACTAATGTCCCACCCTTTTCAAATTAAATGCGAAGAAACTCCAGAAATCTTATTAGAAAAATGTGAGAAATAATAGCACAGATTTAAATATTATTCAATAATTATTTACGCAAAATTCTCAATTACGCATCGCTAGATCTGAAGTGTGTGTAAGCAAAAGCAAAATAATTATGTAGAATTTCAGCTAAGTTATTAAATGTTAAAGTCGACTTCTGGCCGATTTGAGGAGCTGCCTGCTTTTTCTCATATGCTCTTCAACAGTTCCTAGGCATACTCTTGAAGGGTAGGAACCTGAAGGTTTTCCAATAGCTGTACATTGCGTACGAACCAAGGGACATTCGCGATCATTCCTAGTGTTCTATTTTGAAGAGTGTGCAGGCTTTAGTAGTGGCTGGCTGTGGTTGTTATTCACGCCAGCGTTTGGTAAGTCAAAATGGATCTGAGACAGGTCTTGTAGATTAATAACTTAGTTATTATATCGAACGAGGTATTTCTGCCCAACAATGCCATCAACGCGATTCTGGCTTTAAAGAACTTTTTTCATAAATGTTCTAAGCGCAACCTCCATGTCATTCGTAGATCGAAAATCACACTCAGATATTTTGCAGAGGAACTCTGTAGAATCATCTCGTCCTCAATTTCTTGTAGGCCTTCTTTTTCCCAGTCAGTCCACCACCTCGTCTAGCGCTCTTTAGGAACGGATTAGATCCTCGTTTCCGTCCGCCGTCTGTGTAGGTTACTGTGCCGTCGCCATACAGTTGCACCTGCGGACTATGAAGAACGTCCGAAGTAAGCAGAATGAATAGTAGAAATGTCTTTCGGGTGATGTCGCGTAATTAATATTTTACTTGACGTTTCGCTGACCATGCTGTCAGCTTCTTCAGAAGATTTCTAAAGACTGCTGTTGTTGTCTTTTGCTCCTCGTTATATATCCTATTTCTGTTCCGCTTTGCTGATCCATAACCGTTTCGCTTTGCTGATCCATAACCGTTTCGTTCCGCTGAATCGCGTCCTTCGTTGTATGACGACTCCGTAGTGCTAACTTCCACGTGTTGCTGGAGGGATACAAGATCAGCACCCGAAAGACATTTCTACTATGGATTACGGTTGTGAAAGCCTACACTCAACAAACAGAATGAATAATTCTGGTGCCGGTAGGGAACCCTGTCACACTCCGGCCTGCATGTGTCTTTTAGTTGACATCGAAAAGAACTGATGAGCGCTATCAAATTTACGTCCACTTCGAATTTTCCTAATTTTTTGTAGCAACCCGCAGTCCCCGAGAATGCCAAATACCTTCGTGATATAAGCGTTGCCGATAAATTTTGATAGACGGGGAAACTGGAAATCTTTGAAGAGACCAATATGAAAATCAAATTTCACCCAGTAGAATCTTTAGCTCGATTTAAGAATTGTCACCATGGGTGGCATGTTTCCAGATATTCGGAAAACAATTCAACCGAAAAGCTGCGCTAAACAATAAGGAGAGGAAGAACAGCGCTTTAGAGGGGAGAACCGTGAGCCTTATCGTAGCCAGGTCAAATATAAATGTCATAAAACTAAGAAAGGGATGTTAGGATAATAGGTACTGCTTGATGAGTTAAGCAGCCTCCGCAGACATTATTTTTAGAAACAAGAAATTAGAACAAGCAAAACATTAGCGCACAACTTTAATAACCTTGAATATCGTTCAAAAAGCTGAGCATAAGCAAAGCAGTGATGCGGTTTATAGTAGTAGAGCAGTCTATTTTTTACATTACTTTATATTCGTATGTCCGCATGACGAAGGGCATTGAATTTGAAACGAAATAGAGAGAAATAGTTTCAGTTGACTCGAATTGCATTTATAGAGCTAACGTTTAGGGTTACGACGAGATAGTAAAAGGTTATTATCCGGTCTCTACACCGTCGAATCTCCAAACAAAATAAAAATATGTATCAAATTCTTTTTTGGAGGTCTATAAAATACTACCGTTTCTTCTCTATTCTACGCAGTTGCATCACAAACTACTTTTTTATTGTTTCGATCCGATCGGTTTTGGTTGCATTTAGAAGGAGGATGCCCACGTTCTCTCAGTAAAGGGTATTACGCACGTTTCAATATTTATATAATACGTCCATGTTTTAAACATAAAACAGAAATATGTCGAAATAGTTCCGTAATTTTATCATTGTTAGTATACATGCATGTCTGGAGATATATTTAACATATAATCAAGTTGCTTGGTAATTTCAATTAATTAATAAACTCTTATCGTTCCGATGTCGCCTTCTATTAGTATATAACGAGTAATTCGATTAAAATTAGACATGCGTTAATAAAGTTTGTATATAATATTATGTTTAGAATGACAGTGGCGCTGATAAACGAGATTAATGTGATTCATTAACTAAATATAAAAATATACACGCATATAATTACATATTTTAAGCTTATTCTTTTAATCCAAATATTTGTTTTTTTTTTTTTTAGCGAAGTATATTTAAAAAAATTTCTGTGTCTTTTAAAGTGAACCTTCCTACTTTAGTCTACGTACTACGTTTTATTTTGTAGTTTTCTGTTATCAAAGATCTAATCTACCAACCTCACTTTGTTTTGTAAACAGTTATTAATACCCGTCGTGACATTAGTAAACAAAATAACGTGAATTGAGAAAAAATTCTCTGAATATTTAATTTTAGAAGTAAACGATATTATATTTTAAGCTATATAGATTTGAAGGGTAAAATCTACAACAACCGTATCCCGGGTCCGGACTAGAAAAGGATCTCTCTCTGTAGGGAGTGGTTCCTTTCATTTGTATTCTAATATTAATGATGCGTCAACTAAGATATCGTTTAACTGTAATGGTACAATTTCCGGCTTGGTTCTTTGAAAAGGTTTTCCAATAAATGAAGAAAAGTATTAGCTAGGAATTACTAATTTAGGCTATCCTGAATTGCGATGAGGTACAACAGTAAATGACATCATAAAGCGATATCGGACAACTGGAACTATAGAAAATCGTGTTCGTCCCGGAGCATCTAGGAAAACAACAAAAGCTGAAGATTTGAGAATTGTATTATTAAGCAAACGCAATAGAAAATTAACAACGGCACAAATAGCAACCGAAGTCAATCGCGGCCGTGAAGAACAAGTTTCGGCGAGTACGGCAAAACGTCGACTTCAACAAGCGGACCTTCATGGACGCATTGCCATTCGAAAACCTTTATTACGTCGGAGCAACAGAGCAAAACGGCTACAGTAGGCCCGTTCTCATCTAGATTGGTCGCTAGATGATTGGAAACAAGTGCTTTGGAGTGACAAGTCAACGTTTGAGGTTTTTAGGCAAAATCGACGAGTTTATGTCCGAAGATCTAAAACCGAAAAGTGATCCCGGACTGCATTGTGCCAACAGTGAAGCAAGGGCAAGTTCTGTGTTAGTGTGGGGATGTTTCTCCTTTGCTGGGACGGGAGATCTATGCAGAGTGCAGGGTGTAATGAGGAAGGAAAATTATTTTGCAATACTCCAGAATCATGCAGTACCATCAGGATTGCATATAATAGGCCGTTACTTTACATTCATGCGTGGCAACGACCCAAAACACACTGCGTTAGTGTGTAAGAACTATCTAAAGGAGCAAGAAGAACAGCACACCTTGAAAGTAATGACATGGCCCCCACAAAGCCCAGATTTGAACCCGATAGAGTTGTTGTGGATTGAACTGGACAGGAGGATCCGAAAAATGTGCCCAACTTCACAAGAACATTTCCGGAATATTCTGCAACATGAATGGATTAATATTCCACAATCCGTTTTAACAAAACTTATCGAAAGAATGCCTAGAATAGTTCGAGCGGAGATTAACAGCAAAGGAGGTTTTTTCGATGAAAAAAAAATATAACGTTCAGTATGTTATATTAGGCCAGAATAACTTTTTATTTATTTATTTTTGTCTTTTTTACCTGTACATACAATAAGATTGCATTTTGTTTTTAGTTTCCTTTGTTTCTGTAACCTTTTCATGTTTTTTACCAACTTCTCTGAACGGCAGTGTACTTATAAACGCTTTCTCGGCTTGTAATATTAACTATAGTTACTATTTCCATCCCATTAAAAATTACATTCACTCATTTAGTCATGAAATCAAATTAAAGCCAATGTAAATGCCTTGATTGTCTACCCAAGAATATCTTTTCATTTTCGTAGTCCTACGTATTTGCGTCAGATGTATTATTTCCATACGTCAGTATGGATTCTGTACCGAGAACTACAGCTGATTGCATATGAAGTTGAATAATTGCCTCTTTAATAATAATAATCCTCGTGGAAGCAATTTTTTCCGTAATAATTTAATAACCTAAGAACCTAAGCGCGATTGTGTTAAAATTTTAAATTTGTGATACTTATTATCACGAGCCAAGACAACAAATTGAAAATGCAACATATCACAAAACGTACAGTTTTAGATACAGGGAATGTTTTACAAGGTTAAGGCAAAATGTCGCCAGCACTTCAAAACATAACAAATATTATTTGATTTTTTTGAAATATTAAAATTTGTTTTTAAGTTGAATTTTCTTTGTTTGCCCAAATAACAAATTTTGTACTTGTTCTTGAGTGAACAGGTGTACTTCCACATCCGTTCTTGAAATTTCTGGCTCAAAGCTACACCCAATTCAAAACCAAACAATTCTTACTTATTGTTAATAAGGTTTTAACTTTTTCGTTGAGGTAGTCTCATATTAATTTGAAACTTTTCATATTTCACCGAAGAATTTTGAAATAAGTCTGCCTACTGTCCAAACTTATTTATTCCATATTCTCTTATTTTTCAATTCAGATATCGGAATTGACTGTTTTCAAAATCCATCGAAAATATTTTTCGTTTCCATGATGACGATGTCCTAATTGTTAGGTAGGGCAATTGATTATCACGAAAACAATTTTAATTTAACGACTGCACGTGAATAGCACTATTCTTGTCCATACACAATGCAATAACGTAATTTTGAAATGAAGAAATAAAGTTGAACTTTCCTTTGGGTCCCGCACTAAAAGTTGTTTGCTGTGTTTACCAGTACTGCTTCGCTTGGCAATAAAATAGAACTAAATGCCATCAAATATTATAGAAGAAAACACTTTCAAACGTGAGTAAATGAATATTACAACAAACAATGTACGATTTAAGAAAACGTTTCTTTTTTTGGACACCTGTATATTTCCAAGTAACTTTAGATTGCGACATCACACACTACGTTTCCATAATGTTTGTATTGGGAGCTTTTTTGTATCACTAAGTGAAATTGTTACCGGAGATTCTCGCATTATTGCCTTACACTGTATAACGTATTTTTTGTAATTCGTGTTTATTCCCGTAATCTCCCATCCCATTATTTACGCTTCGCCTTTTTACGCCATTAACTGCCTTCTGAAAAAGTGATGTATGGTATTTATTAATCATTCGGATGCATGCGCTTTTGTGTGGAACGACCCGCGATACCGCGAAAGCTGTAATTTAAAATAGGCGTTACACTTGCAGTAATTAGTTCGCTTTTATGAAAGCATCGTGGATATTTCAAAGAATCTGAAACGCTTCGCTTAACACAAATTAATAGGACAGCTTTATATGTATATGTGTACGTAGGTAAACGCTCGACTGGCCATACCTTTCAATAATCACAGAAGATACTAATCGGAAGGTTCTACCTGTGTTCAGTGGTGTGTTTCGCCGTAGAAGGAATGGGATAATTCGTTTCATATTTTTATTCCTTGTAAAAATAAGAATGTGGCCATAATAGCGTAAAGTTTTTAGTAGACGTAATAATTCTATCCAATTATTTTTAATGTAAAGAATGTCTAGTAAACATAGCGAGTTTTTCAATGTGCGTACATAGATGCGTATTTATAAACGTTTAACATTTATCGCATTACGTTTGGAAGGATCTTGTTAATTAATTTATTTAATTAATTTTTATCCTAAGAGTTGCCTGAGCGCCAATTGAATGAATAGGTAGAAAACTTTGCGATATACCTCGTCAAGTGCTTGTTTTCAAGTTAGTTTTCCGTTATTTTAATAATTCAAAGTCTCCTAATTGTTAATTAATAAATTCGTAAATTTTGTAGCTTGTATATTAGGCAACTACATATACTACTCTTACCTTCTTTGAAATGCTACTATTACGAAACGAAATTAGGCAACCACGTATGCTGTCTGTTCCAGGCAAGATTCCACTTATTAGATTAATTGCAAATTTTATTAACTTAATAAGCTTTGTTTATAATTCTAATAGATCTGATACGATAATATAAAATCTTTGGAGAAAGAAATTAAAATAATTAATATGATTTAACAAAAATTTTGCATATGCTGGTTTCCTACGATGTGGTTCTCTAGAGTTTTTTTATACATTCACGAGACAATTAGCCGCTATAATTTGCTTCATTCCTTTCAGAGCTGCATTCTTTTATGCATTAAATTAAAATAGCTTATACCATATACATCCGGGTTTTTTGGGAGTTGCCCTTGCGAGATTTCCTGGAATATTTTCTTATTTTTTATGCGTTCTGAATTATTATATTATATTACAACTAAACTTCGTTTTATAAATATAATATACAATAAGAAACAGAATTGTTGTTCATTTAGATATTTAAATTTATTTTTATTAAGTCGCGAAGACAACATCGCTCAAGTGGTCGCCACCAGAGTTGAGATACATCCGGGCTCATTTTCCATTGTTTTTCTCAAAACTACTGGCGATAAATTCTCCACTTCCTGACAGACGTTCTCCTTTAGAACCGCCAAGGGCTGTAGTTTGCTTACATGCACCCGTGATCTTAAAAAATCCCCAAGAAAGAAGTCCGGAGCAGATGAATCAGGCGATCCTGCTGGCCGGCGTAAATCGCCAAAACGAGTAATTAAATGGCCGGGAGAATGTCCGCTGTCCCTCGTGGCGAGCATGCGGTTGCATCGTCCTGCTGGAATTACATATTCTCCAAACTCAATTCATCAACTTTCGACAGCATGAAGTCGTTGATCGTGGTTCTATAACCTCCACCTCATAGGTGTAAATACGCTTCGTCACTCATGGAAAATTATCTTCATCGCGACCGAGGTTTAGAAGGGCTTGGCTGTAATTTACACGCAAATTGAAAATCGTCAACGAACTTCACGTTGAGTCGAAATAGAGAGGATGCCTTAAACGATAAAGTAAAAATATTTTTTTTTTGTGGCTCGTCACACAACAGCAGCGTGTGAACTCCGTTGGCCCGTTTGTCAGAGAGTCAAATAAAAGGCAGTTGCTGCATTTCATTAATTTTATTTTTCATGTGACTCATACTTGTCAGAAATTTTACTAGAATTTAGGCGAATTCTGCCTCATGCATTTGAATGTAGTCACTATTTATATATGGATGATTCTATCAATGAATTTCACGAAATATGTACAACTCATAAAAAATTGTATGGTTTTTTTCAATACGTTTTTATTAAATAAATAATACGACGATATATTAAAATAAATCTCTTTATCGTTGTTATCGGGTATATGTTATCGTGGGGACTCTAGTTCTAAGGACTTGATTATGTAATTGGATGGTGAGTCAATGGCTTCCTTGAATATTGCGCTATCGTTATCAATTTCAATTTTTCCAATTAAAATCTTCTTGCCAATCATATTTTTCGATACTAAGCGTATTACAATTTTTATATTTCGTAAATTATAGTTTCTGAACAAAACCTGCAGCGTTGCAGTTAAGGGATCTATCTTCATGCTTATCGTTGGTTGAAATCGATCGCTTTTCCAGCTGCCCACACGTACCCCATACTCAAAGGCGGTTATCTTGAGGTAAATCGAACCTGGAGAGAATTTTAAAAAATTATTCAGAATCATCAATACACAAGTACATAACGATATACATAAATGGCTGGTTTTTCCTGATACATTCCCTTGTTTTAAATCACAAAACAATGCAACTTGTAGCTGATAATATAGGGTTTAATCTTCAGGGCATTATAGTTAAATCTGTGGGTTTACTAAGATAAAGGCTAATTAGAACAGTGTATTCTTAACGATAATTGAAGATGTGAATCGAATACTAAGCTATGGAATTAATTGATTAACGTTCAGAAACGTGGTGTGATTTGGCAACGTTTCCTTTTGATGGAATATGCTATAATCACCAGATATTATAATAAGTAAAAAATATTACGATATTTTAACCTTCACCAAGATTCTCATATGTTTGAAAAAAAATGAGAAAGTAAGTATTCGATAAGATAAAAATTAAGCATGCACGCTGCATTATCTTTGTTTGGATAAGGACGTCACGTATTATAGGTGGATCCATGTTTGTCCAAGGTTTATTCGTATCTTTTGTTAAGAAGAAATATTTACCTCCCAGCCTTTCTTGTTCGTGCATAGAAACCATGCTGCATCGGAGCTTTGACAAAGATATCTCTATCCGGTCATTATTTCCATCTTCACTGTTGAAATAGCTTAGCACCACCTCTACGTTGCAAGCGCTCTCTTTCTGGAAGTGAATATACGTTAGAATAACGAATATTTGCGAAGGTTGATCTAAAACTACTTAATAGAGTTTCATTCAATACACAACACTTATTGTTGAGTTGCTTTCTTCTTATTTACTTCTCAATAAAAGCTGCCCCGGTTTGGTTAAAATAAAACCTGAAGAATCAATAAAATCTGTCTAATTAAATAATGACTCTAAATAATGATAGCAAGGACTGTGGCGTAGTGTGGTAAACAACACGTAAGCATGGGAAACAAGTTTAATTAATTATATAATAATTAATGCGGGACGGCCGTTTCCTCATCATCAACCGGTGAGCGAATTCGGCGGAGGTTGTCGATACTTATGTGTTGTTTCCAATGACTCTAGCCGCCACTTACACAATTTTGTAAGAAGAAAAGATAGATTGTTATAAGACATTTACATAATTCACATCTAATTAAGCATTCCTACCTTTTCGAAATCAATACCACTCGAGATATTCTGTATCTCTCTCCATATATCGGGTGTGGCGTGGGTTAGGTATCTTTTCTGATTAAATTTTTTCGGATCCAGATTATATGTGACGGCTCCTATCGTTCGTCGATTATCGAAAGTAAATCTGCTGGCGGACTGCCTGCTTTTGCTAGATTTTCTAATTTCAACGTTCTCCTCTTTCCCAACTAAGAACCTGAAGGAATTTCTCATAGATTTAGCTCTTCGTACGTTAGCGCCCTTGTTAGAGCTCTCTAGTATCGCGTAGACGGTTAACGTAACGAATTTACCGAGGAATTGATCCCTCAATGAATCCGCGTTTGAAGTTAAGTCGAATGTTAATTCTTGGTTAAACGTAGGCCATGATTGCTTCACTATCTCTGTTTCGTATTTTTCTTTTGCCGGATATACTCTCACCTGAAAAGGAAATTAACTAAAGATGCAAATATACGTAGGCGGCTTTAATATAAATTGTTAATAATTTAATAAAAACGTAACAAAGCTCGATGTGCTTGTATTACGGAGCTTATTTTATATTTTCGCCTAGATTAAAATACAAACATTGAATAAAAGAACATCGCAACTATTTCTGATCGGTACTGTATAAGTTATTGAAAATATTTACTCTTTACCAACTTATTTTAAAGATAATTAAAGCGCTCCTACATTTCCTACTTAATAATTAGGTATTGTTTTACAATTGCGCCGCCTCAGATATGGTCTTTAAATAATGTAGTTATCTTAATTACTTAAGTTTGTAACAAATAAGAGATTGCGGTTAAATAGACAAAGGTTGCGAAATTTTTTATGAGCGAACCAATTGTACAACAACGAATTTTTTCTTGAATAAATATTATTGTTAATACTGGACATGCACGTAGAGCTTTGCGTACTCGCGGGTATCCGTGGATATACGCAAAATCGCGGATAAGGATTTGTGCATTCAGATGTGGATAAAGTGGCCAGGAAGGCCACGTAGAAAACGATAACTTTGGATAAATGTACTTCTTCTTTTGAATCTACATAGCCAACCATTTGAGGCATTAAATGATTCGTGGATATTTTCATGAAATATTGTTGCTTGCGCAATACACATTGGTGGAGAAATAGCGATTGCGTCTGATCTCTTTTGTTAAAAGCATTTTATCGTAGCGTCATCAAAGGCCTGAAACTAATTCTTTTGTTGTCTTTCTGTTCAATGATCCATGAAAGCTGTTTGATTTGATGATAAATGAATTTTCTTAATTCTCATCCGTTTCTGTATTCCTCTAAAGTAAAGCCAGTAACGATATTGTTGCACCACTTTTATGCTTTTTTATTGGTCCAATTTTATCTGTAATGAGAAGAATCTTCCTTTTTCGTATTGTGGGTCCTCGGTTGACTCGACTGATCCCATTCCTTTCGTGTGGCACGGATGATTGAATCCGCCGCACAGATAATCCACACACGGATAATCGGGGTTCTACTGTACTTATAATCAAAAATACAAAACGCAGATAGGGATCATACGAGGCGAGGATGCGGATCGGATACGAACGGTAAAAATGCGGATAGGAAAAAATGTATCCGTGCAAGGTTCGATAAATGAAACAAGGTGCACGCAAGGGTATTTCAGATTATTTGCGTCTATCTAAAGTGACGTGAAAAAGCGTAGCACATATTTATAGTTTGATATCAGCAAGTGTTACATTTATTACAGTTAAATAATTTAGATAACGCTGCAGTACCGTTGTTTACCGGCAGTACATGTTTACCTCTGATAATTGCTGGGTTCCAAATGAAAACACTTTAAATAGTACATGCTGACTCTTCATAAAGAGATAAATGGATAAAAAGGTGATACAGTCTCGCGAAGCTCATTAATAGGTAGCTACCGTTTTCGAGCTATGCACAGATCATCCTCAGGCAGACAGTTTTATTAATTCGAGAATTTTATAAAAACATTAATTGAAGCGTAGGCCGAAATAAAGTACCTTTTATAGGTTCAGGCAGTTATAATAATAATAACATGTTTATTATCCAACAGGCTTAGGCCCAATAATAGGATACAACAATTGACATAATATATAGAAAAATCTTAGAAAAACAAGTAAAAATAAAAACCTACGGATACAAAAAATTAGTTCCTCTTGTTCCCACATTCCTTCTTCCTACCTGAACAAGTCACATCTTCTAGCTGCCTTACAAAACGTGTAAGCGAGCTCGTCGCATAATATTTGTCCTTGCAAAGGGAAGAATGAAACAAGTATCGAATCTTGAATTAAAGTTATGATAAATAGGTACCACGATGAGAAAATATGTCGGGCAATAACATTTTCTCCAACTTGGTTCAATCTCATATGTGTTACAATGTTGTGTTGTGGGATGGTGGGGTTATCGGTGTATATAGAGAAAATGCATGTTTAGAAACATTTTTAATCTAAAGCTTACCGAATAATTTTAAATCCTTCGGTATTATGACTAATTGCTTTGTTTATATAGCACATAAAATACGTATTTAACTGTTATGATCCGGCAGATCCACGAGGATCCTAGTCTCGATGGAGATTTAATTAGACATGATAAGAGTAAATCTGTCACCTACGAAAAATCACGTATTGGTACGGGTGCAAGATTACGCAATTCGAGTGGATTGTCTGAAAGTTTCAGGAATATTTTAAAGAAACAATTTGAAGAAGGAGCACAAAAAATATCTTTTTAACCATACACCTTAAAAAATGCATTAGTCATTGTCAAGGCTTATCGTTATTCTTTTATAATATGAATTTTCAGAAAAGAATAAAATGATGCGATAATACAATTCCACGTTCTAGTTAATCATTTACTGTACGACGAACGTATGCGTCGAAGATAGTCTGAAGAGTTCCAAGCATAACACAGCAACAAGAATTTTTTTGTCAAACTCAGTTTTATTGTTCGTAAGTCTTCCCAGTTTCCCTTGCGATGGCCCGATATCTTTAATGAGTTCAAATAACATCTTGTTCTGCAAAATAGGCGTTTACGAATGTGATGGTCTCCTCATTCAATGAGAATCTCTGTCCTCCGAGTGATAGCTTGAGCTTATGATATAGAAAAATGTCGCCGAGGGAGAGATCTGGTGTAAATAAATTCGAACTCCAATTTGTGAATGTTTGCCGTGGCGACCACTGAAGCACATTATCTCTTTTTTCATCAAATGTCTCCATTCTTCCGCAATTTCTGCCTTTACCTTGGCAAATAATGATGCGTAATATGCCCTCGTCATTGTTTTTCCTTTCTCATTAACACAACTCGATGCCTACCTTAAAAAGAAAAAAAACGCATGACTGGAGTCTAGTGAGACGCTTTCATGCCAAGGGTTGCTGTTGATTCTGATTCATTCCCGTCACGCAACTTATATTTATTTACACTTATACTTTTTTAGCGAAACAGTGTCTATGTATCTTAGCAGTTCATTTTACTACGAAACTCTTAAGATTCACGCGCCAGATCTTATAAGTTAATATAATTGTATTAAAGCTTATTAAAATTATAATAAAAATTTGCTTTAAGCCTCAAATTCATTTCAGACGTAAAAAAATATTTTTTTTTACGGGAAATTTAACAATCTTGTGAGTGAATACCTAATAAGTTTATCTTCCTTTACCTTTATCAAATATCCTTCTGGCTTTTGAGTACCGTACGTTGAAGGTAGGTGTCTAGCACCAATAACTTTGACCACCAATTGTTTGGTTTGTTCGAAGTAAGTAAGCTTAAATCCAACTTCTGGTTGAAGATCGGCCTTATTCGTAGGACCGTCCAACTGCGTTGTTGAAAAGAAGTTCTTCAGTTTGTCCAATTTCAGCGACATTCTTTAGTTTCCACATATGCGTATACCGATATCACAGTAATTCACTAACAAAATGCGTGCTTCTTGTACACATTTCTAACGACAATGATGCTTAACAAGTGAGCATTCATGTATCGTTTATTTCAATTGAGTTAAATTGAGAAGGCCGTACATGTAAAGTAGACGTACTTATTATTTCGAAAATAATACAGAACGCCTCCTACCCGAATGAAGTACTGAAATATCAAGCGAAACGAACAATTTAAAAAAATGTGTTTTAGTACCTTATCAGCTGTTATCTCCTTGTGTTATATCTATCTCTATATTTTATATTTCAATTTCATATCGATTTTCTGTATAATTTTATTCATTTGTATGTTTCTATAATTAATATTTTAGATTAAATCCGCGAATCCGAATCCCGAATAAACAAATAAAAATCCGCGGAAATTTAACGTATAAGTTCGTCAGGAACTTTTATAACTTCTATAAATGCCATTAGCTCCAGTAATCAGTAAATATAGGAGCATTTTATTGGCTAAATTTTACTAACGAATTTACTGTAGGCTTAATGGCGCCCACCACTGCGATGGAGATACATATCTATATAAAACGTTCCACAAAATTATGCATTTTGGCAGACTTGACATGAGCTGGATATCGTCACGAGCTTGTACGTTAAAAATCTAATTTCATACGCTGTAATGATGAAATACCAAATTGTACCAAATAGATTGGCCTTTAAATGCGCGAACACAGTTACTTATGCTTAACAATTTAAAAAAAAAAAATGGACTAGATGTACCACAAACCTAGTAAAACAATTAACAGCAACCATTTATACAACATTGTGTGACATACAGTATCGCAAAGCTATGCACAACATATAACGTAGTGGACGCCAAAAGCGAAACCTAATCGTTAAGCTGGAAAATTCCATCACATCCAAACAGTGGATGGATTAAAAAAATGTGGTTTTTGAGTTTTTGAGGCGTAGTGAAAAGGAATGCAAATTCTTTCGTCTATTTGGAAATACTCTTGACGTAATTACAGTTATTAAATAAAACAATACAAAATTTCTTAACGTAATTCTATATTACAGATTAAGTTATTTAACTATTATAATTTTTCTTAAGTTATAAAAGTTTTCAGCTAAAAATAAATAAAGGAAAGGAGATTAATATAATATTTAGTTTTGGATTTTAACGCTAATGTTAGGAATATCATATTATTGCTTTTTTTTACAATTTACTGTTTTCTACATTATCTTCCTCACGGACAATATTAATCTGCTCGACGTTGTTGTTAAAAACGACAGATTTTCTGCGCTCTTTAGGAGGACTTTCTGGCGGCGAGTCGTCCGAATCTTCAACCGTGGCACTTATTAAAATACCAGTCGGCCTTCTCTCCGGTTTTTCGACTTCACGGCCCAGTTGACTTAATTTGCTACTGCTGCAGACACAAAAATAAAAAGGAAAATTTGCGTTTATCTATCGAGACCTTCTGTTACCTTCTGCCCATTGCCATATTCTTCTCAAATTGCGTCGGAGTAGAATTGTTACTGATTTGGTCCTCCATCGTGTTATATGGTTTTCTTTTTCTGAATGTAATTCAGGGGAATATTTATTTAATATCGTCGGCAATTTTGATCGTACTTCTTACCTTAATACACAGAAGTAGAATGCAAAGAATCCAAGCAGTACCAAAAATAGAATTACGCTTAATACAGAGACAGCAGCAATTAATCCTGTGTTATCAGAATCATCGGAATCGCCTATCACAGTAGGATCTACTTCTAGCGGTGCTACTGATAAGCCTTCTACATCATCAAGAAGTCTAAAAAGTAAATTTTTGCTATCAAATGTTTTATACACAACAAACAAAATCTATCAGTCGCCGGGCTAATTTTGAAACCTCGTAAGTTCGAAAATGGACAGAATTGAGTTACCGGCGTTTTATTGTTAAGGAATTTGAATTCTACATCATCGTAAAACGTCGTACGCCGTTCCCAAAATTATTGATCGTTTCTATGTTCGGCAATTCTAATATTATAATTTTGAGCATAATTTTAAAAATAAAACGCAAGACCTTCAACTGCTAAAAAGAATATACAACTTAAAAAATGTTGTTTGTAGAAATGAATATCCATTTCTCCAACTCGAGGATAAAGGGTAAATATGCGATTTTCTTTTCTCATCGATATAACTTAGCATCTGAATGACCTGAATATAGAAAACAAAGAGCTAATTGGATCCATAGTAAAATTTGCAACTTCTTCAGTTAACATTGAATATGAATTTCTGTTATTGCATTGAATAAGTTGGTTTACGCAAGCTTAAAATTAAGCATAATGCCAGATATATTCAGAAATTACTTACTCTTGTAATTGTTCCGTAGTGACTAAGTTATCAGAGCTATCTAAAGCATAAGCAGTGATATATAAATACAAACTTTCATCAGCTCTTAGTTGCCTGGTGTTTTCTGTGGGTAATACAAAGGCTTGCAATTGTCTAATGTTGACGCTTGTTACTGCATTGAGTTCAACAATTTTTGTGGATAAATCTTCCAGTACAACGCTCCTTAGTTTTATAATGCTGATATGTTCTTGTTGTAAACGTTTCACCTGAAATAAATAGTTACAGTTCATTAATCATGTATCTGTATTAGGTCCGCTATAGACCTCGCTAACCTAGTTTGCGTTCAAAAACTATCGTATTTTACGATGGTCTGTGACTCGTCGTGTTTCTGCGTGGCGATGAAAAAGAACGATGTAGCGGGCTTTGGTTACATTGTAATGTTATATGAGGATGTAGATTTGTACTCTTTGATTTTTTTAATTTATTGTGTACTGTTATAACGTCATACCTGTACTTGTAGTGAATTGCTAGACAGAAGCCCTTCGCCCTCCTCATCACGTGCTGTCACAGTAAATGTAAAGTCGTCGTTTGGTATACCCTCTGTTGGATAAACAATACCAGTTTCAGGATGAATTGTTACGTAGGGGCTCTCAATTAAGTAAACTAGTTTAGCATTGATACCAATATCAGCGTCTGTTGCCTATAAATTAGAAAAAAAAAAGTGAATCCCTCTTTTCGTCCAAATTCGTGGCCAAATAAAACGAGTACCTCAACTTGAACTATGTAGGCGGGTGCAATAAGGGATAGCAAAGAATTGGCTGGATATCCAACAACCATACTGGTCGTTGCAAATTCCGGTGGATTATCATTTTCATCTCCAACAACTATTACTATAGTTGTGCGTTGGGGTTCATTTCGCATATCGCTGATCAAGATACATTGAGATGCATCTGCTCTTGTTGACCTTTCCTTTCCAGTACTCAATTCGCTAGAAATTTGGAGTACATTATTTCGATATTCCTCCGCGGTAGTAATTTCAGCCTCTGGTTCTGTTATCGTGACAACTACAGTATACTGTGTAGCTCCCAACTCGGCAAAGTCGTTAGATTCTCTGTCCAAAGCGGAGCAAGAAAGGGTTTGTCCATCTTCGCTAACATAGAATAGATCTGAAAAACAATTACAACCAATTTTAAAATAAATGCTAGCGTATTTACGTTCATCTTTGAAAAAATTAATAGCTTCCTTAAATTCAAATTCAACGTTCTCTAGAAGTATTTAGCTTACGTAGAAAACAATACATATTACGTTTTGTATGAGTTTCGTGCAGTGTTAATCAGTACAGCATTATGACTGATAGATATTTATCGCGTCTTTGCACGTTGGCTGGCGGTCGCCCTAATTTCTTTTCTTTTAGCATTTAAACATTTCGCAGAAGCTTAATATTTACTAAAATATATTTTATTTTGAATCTATTGAAATGTAAGTTTTGTTTTAATCAGGCTAATGAAGTCTTCATAATCCAGCTAGCTTATCTGGTATTTCGAAAATTAACTTTTAATTATGAATTGTCTTTACCTGTATTTGGAAATACGCTTTCTATTGTAAGTTGGTAACTAGGTTCTACTTCTTCATCTTCAAGAGCTGTTGTAAGCAAAGTGTTCGGATGATTTTCCATCACTTCTTTGACGAGTAAGCTATATGTTGTTCGAACACCATCTGAACATACCTCAAAGGGTTGCACAGTAATGGTCACCTACGCAAAGTATAAAATCGGTAAGAATTTTATCAAAACAACCTTCGCTTTGCCTTTACTCTTTATATTTAAGACACTGAGGTCTGAACTGCCATTTTATACATAAAAGATTTTTTTTTATTTAAGCAATTGTTTTGAAGTTGATATTTTATAAATGGACTTACACTTGCTGTAGCATAACCACCACTTCTTTCGCCGGTTGCAGTAATGGTAAATTCATGGATTCCGGCCGGCAAGAAGCGATTGTTCGTTACCATACCATTTGCTGGATCTAGGTCTAATTGGTCTGGTAGATCTACAATAAGATTTATGTTAGGCCCTCGTTGTTTGTAATGAACAAATAATCATGCGATGATGAGATTTTTATTACGCGACATGAAGTTTAAACCAGATCTGCGTTCTTTCTTACAGGAGCCACTCGTCAACTCAACAGGCTCGTCAACTGCTGAAAATCTTCCATTGTACTCTGTGGGAATGGTAAAAGCAACCACTAAACAATGGAAAGATAAGAAATCTCGAGACTGGTGGAAGATTATTCTAGGTCAGAGACAGGGCAAACAAATTTTGATTGGACACAGGCCTACATTTACAGCGCACCTACTAAACAGAGGCAGGAAGTCTGTTAGAACAATAGTGGGCCTGCTAACAGGATACTGTATGGTCAAGAAGCATATGACTAATCTGGGCTTGACAGAGGTAACAGCATGTAGATTTTGCCAGGCGCAAGAAGAGACCGCCGTATAGCACTGGCAAGAATACGACTCTCAGAAATAGACTCGCAATATCCTAAAGCCGAAACCTACGTAGACAAGGCTGTTAAATCTAGCGAAGAAAACAAAGCTAATGTAACTGATCTAATATGACAGATGAAAGACAATAGATCTGGAAAAGTCGCAGTGGGACAGATCAAGAACCATCTCGGGTAGTAATCTACAGGAGCCACTTAACATAGATCCTTACCGTCAGCATTATACGTAATATCTTCTTCAATGGTTGATCCAGCTGATACCGGCCATTCAACTTCGGACACCACTTCATTATATGCCAGTATAAATTCATAGCTGTCCCTTAAAAAGCTTACCGAAGCCGTCGGATCTAAAACAGCACACGTTATTAATTCTTTTAATCAGTACTCGTTTATTACTATATTACTTGTAGTAGGCGAAGTTGGACATTCTTCACAAGGCACGTACTCCTCACATATTTCAGCAGAACAGTAACTGCAATCCAAAATAGTAGCAGTAACACTATTGCATTCAGAACAATCTTGCGGAGTAACTAGACAATCTGCCGGTGTCGTGGGACACAGAGAACAGTCGCAGGGGTCTGTGGAAAATATTGTACCATTGTAATAGAATTTTAGCGAAAATTGGTAGAGGGCTCGTACTGCGCGATACCAATTGACGTGATGAAATGACTCGATTATTTGATCTCGCTAATTCGAGTTAAACATTCAACTCGAAAACTCGAGTGGTTGATAATACCGATTCGAGTGAATTTCAGAAAACTGTTTGATTATTTTCAGTTAACTGCAGTGTGAAATGTTATTTTACTTACCTGTTATAGAAGTACTAGATTCCGTAATCTCTGAGCCATCCGTGACTGAAAACGATTGCACATTTTAATTATAAAACACAAAATGGATTTTTAGTCAACTTAACGTGTACGTTAATCTAATATTATTTACAGCTAATGCATTTAAATAAATTAAATTAAAACATTTTGTACCTGAACTCGGTGGAGTCTCTGAACAATCGCATGGTGTGGTTCCTGTATCTAAAAAAGATCGAATACTGTATTTGGAAATTATAAATTTAGTTCAATAACATTAATAGGCGTTTTTGAAACTTTACTCTTTAAATGGGATTATGGTAATTATTATTCATAAATTAACGCTAATGCTCTCTATACACCATTATTAGAATGAAAATTGGCCTTTTTTTACCTGAAGGTGTGGTACTGCACTCCTCGCAAACACACGGTGTAGCATCCGTGTATTCTGTGGCAGAAAAAAATCGTTTATTGGCATTAATAAGTGCTGTTTGAAGTTGGGATGGTGTAGTTAATCGCAAGGAATTATTACTTGCGTTATAGACGTTATTGTGTACGCAAACATTCATACTTAAAGCTCCGCGACGGATTAAGCTTTTGCAGTAATAAAATGTGCTTCCAAAGTAGCGAAAATTCATAATTACATTTTAATTCTTTTTTATCGATAGATGCCCCGATGAAAGCCTTATTCAGAGCCGAAAATTTGACAACAAGA
>LR736880.1:1178647-1192439 GCA_902654985.2 Oryctes borbonicus
AATCTGCGTTTGAAATAGTAATAATAAAAATGAATAAATAATTATAGTAATTGTAATATTTAAAGCGATCAAATTGTCTAAGTTTTCGCTTGGCGAAAGTTAAACCTGCACACCCGACAAAATTTTATTTTCTCCATGCTATGCATGTAACCGTGTGCACAATATGCTATATTATATCTTTAGTGCTAGCAAAGATTTTGTCGTGCACGAGTTTAATTAATTAATCCCAGACAGTTGCTTCGAGGATACGTCGATCTTCATTTTCAACCGGATAGAGCAACAGGCGTGTTAGAATTTGAGTTTTTTCTCACATCATTCGGTTTTCGATTGAAAATGAGGCTTGGCGTATCCTCGAAACATTTGTTCCTGATTATTTAATTTAACCGGTGCAGTGCTGGGCGTATACATTTTGTCCTTGCTATCATTATTGATTTTTATATACTTGCATATAAATGTGTTGCACGATTCATATTATTTTGCTCAAGATTAATTTATGAAATTAATAAAATAAAATGAATAAGAACAAAAATGTTGGATATTTTAGTTTATGCGAAGTTTTATTATATTTTTCGGTCATCTAATATTAAGCAGAGTAGAGATTGATGAATGTTGTTAAAACGTTAACAAGAAAATCACTTGTCATTTAGTAATTCTTTTAAACCACTGTCGGGGTCTCTTCAGTCCAACAAAATCAGTTTTAGGTGCACTATTTTAACTGACAATAAAGTGCAAAATTTAAACATCCCAGCATATAATAGAGCAAAATAATATATTTTTTTACTAAGAAATATACCAATGTGATATTTTTAGAGGGCAAAAATGACTGAAATCTTACCGCTACTGGAATCTGGATCAGTAGTGCAGTCACATGGGGTTGTCTCTGGACATGTTGAGTCTGTTGGAAGGAATTAATATAAACTATTTCCTATTTATATACTCATTGTTTATTCACGTAATTCCGATAAAAGGATATACAGTGAAACCTCTCTAAAACGGACGCCCTTATGCTGAGGCCGAACAGAGTGCCATGGTATGTACACTACGTATTTTTTGACCGCCCAACATTTATAAAAGGTGTTGTTGGGACATAAATGATCAACGATCGAGTAGTGTCCCTTTTGTGTTTACTTTGTTCCATAAACTAATCTCCACGGACAGTAATCTAGGGGTCCAAGTCTGGCGACTTTGGTGGCTAATTTTAGAAATCACCAGGGCCAACCCAGCGTTGTGGAAAGCGATTGTTAAGATGATCGATCACAGTACCACCAAAACAGAAGGTCTATCAAATTAGTTTCTAACCATTGATGTTCCAGTGTTTGTTTATTCTTTTTTGATCATTTATGTCACCATAACACGTTGTCTGTAAAATGGGCATTTCTCTCCAATTACCCTGTATGTATATTGAATATTTGCAATTTTTTAAAATACCATTTATTAGTTCCATTGTATTACCCAGTGAATTACTAGGAATGACGATGACGATGAAGAATTATTACTCTTTACTGTACATAAACCAAGGAGAAAATGGGCAAACGACACGAACATAAAATTTATTCCAAGGGCATGCATATTTTACTATTTCTTCTATTATTCCTTCAACGAATATCCCGTTGAATAATTTAGAATTTGTAATGTACCACTACCTATAAGTAGAGACTATTACGCAGGCTCTTACTCAGAATAGAGCTGGAAAGAAAACACTTTGCGACGTCGCTAAAGTAGCGAATATAGCAAAGATGGCGTTCGTTCTTTGTATGGTCGGTTAAATTAAAAATAAAGAAAGTTATTTTCCACAAATGCAGCAGACATAGCGTACAGCACTCTGATTGGCTTCAGCTTGAGTCATCCAGGGTTGCCGAGAAAGTAAAGAACGATCTGCACACAAGTCTCCTGCCATCGTGGCTACATGCCTGGCGGTTAGCCCATCTTTCTCCCTCAGACTGCGCCAAGTCTCAATGTTGCGTACCTGTTTCTTTTTAATGCCAACGCCAATGGGAAATCCGATCAAGTGTGTAATCCACAGCGCTGATCATATCACGAAGCTCTTTAAATGCGCGCGAGCCAAGTTGAAAGAAAAAGTGGATAAAGATGTAAAGTGGGAGCTTCGCCCTGGATACTTTCCACGACTATTATTTTCCTTAATTTGTTCGTTGGGCAAATTAACAAAATGGTAAACATTTCGTACCTTTTGCAAGAAACGCAAAGTAAATAAGTTAGATAAAGTAACACAATATAAGAAATCAAAAGAACATCATGCTTCTTAAGGTAGAAGATGTTGTGACCGTAAACAGCAAGGTTATGGTGGCCAAACGAATCCAATCTTGAGCTTACAACTATTAGCGGCAGGTGAGCAGGCATCGAGAAACTACTGCGACGTTGCAAGAAGTACTTCATTAACGTTGTCCAGTGTCAACGTGAATAAAACTTTGCAGTGATACTTTTTGTTTTGATTGGGTAATATCTAAACGTTCTTTACTTTCTAGACGACCCTAGTATAAGCTTCCTGTTATTACCTGTAACTGTTGAAGTAATGCAACTCTCTGTACTTGTACCTGAAAACAGAAATTCTGTTAGTATGAGTTAATTCCATATTTGTTTTTTTCAATTTTCAAGGAAAATTTAAATAATAGTTTGGTGGCGCCTTTACGTTACCTCAAATAACGACTGATATGCAGTATGAATTTTTGTGAGAATTTACTCACACTTACACGTTATAAAAATACATGAGTTTCAGTACTTACTAGGGTCGGTGCACTCGCATGGCTCACAGCCTGAAATGCAAAAGTATTATTTTTATAAACTGTTTGTTGGTAGTTGAGTACACACTGACAGTGAGTAAACGATCTCAAAGTGTTTTTTTTTTATAGTAGAAACAATAGTTCAGTGTAGGCTTTCACGACCGTAATCCATAGTAGAAATGTCTTTCGGGTGATGTCGTGTAGTTAATTTTTTTTTTCTTCAGTCTTTAGAAATCTCCCGAAGAAACTGACAGCATTGTCAGCGAAACGTCAACTAAAATATCAACTACACCACATCACCCGAAAGACATTTCTACTATGGATTACGGTCGTGAAAGCCTACACTCAACTATTGTTTTTTCTTTACCTTAGTAACTTTATGTATTCTACAAATTATAATTAGTTTCAAGCCGCAAATGTAATACATTGATTATTAATTAACTCACGCACTATGTGTAACCTAGGTACTTACTACACTCCTCAAGTGAAGCGGTCGCTGCAAAAATAAGAAGAACAATTTTAATATGCAGGAATTACAAGTATAACAAATTATTCACTAAAGAGGATGAAAGATATAGATGTTGGTACAACTTTTTACTATTACAGAAAATGTATAAAAAATTCCGTTAAAAATGGTAAAATATTATTAACAATGTGAGAAGAGCCACGCTAGCTCAGGGGCATATTTCTGCCCATCATCGTCGCCTCTCAGTTCATATCATTTCCCTTCGAAACGACGCGCCAGACATTTCTTGGTGCCCTTTAGTGAAAAGGTGATGACGCCGGCTAGGGTTTTTTCTCTCCTCACATTGTTTTTTCTGTGAGTGATTATTTTTTAGTTATCAATTATTATGTACGACACAGTTTTTATATTAATCAATTAATCTACAAAATGGCCATCGGAATCGTGGCCATGTTTGATTCACGTTATTATTTAATTTTTTTTAAATGGAACAATTATATAAACTTTTTATAAACATTTGTTCCATGCATAGAATGTCCCGTTCTTTGATAAATTTAGATATGAAGCTAAGCAGATAAGTTTTTACTAGAATCAACAGAGCGCTGCGACGAAATATTATAAACTTTTCTTGGAAGAAATAAATATCAAATCATTTCATCGTATGTGACTTTGAGCGTAATGGTCTTAATAATTATAAAAAGGTTAAAATAGGCAAGGCAGACAATTTCAGCGCTGATTTTTGGAAGGAAGACAATTTGAAGAATTTCCTGATGCATCACATTTCTATTTGATTACACAGATTTCTGCATATTTTTCTTTAAGTGTGGAAGTTGTTACATGACTAAAACTAACGCTGATCTTCACATAAAACTTACTTGTGCATGGCTCGCAGGCTGTCACTGAAATATGGAAAAATAACTTATGTTAATAATTGAAAAGTTTCCAATAATGTTAAATAACAAAAGATCTTACAACAAAGGCAGTTTCCTATTTATTAATGAACTAAAATTTATGAAGATAAGCCGAAATGCATGTTTTATTGATTTATTATTGTAAGTGATTTAAGCGAACTAATGAGAGCAATTCAGCCTTTAGTTCCCTAAAGTTATATCTACTAACCTGTAGTAGTTTCTGGGCATGTGCAAGGTGCTGAAAATTGATTTATACATATTACTCGATTTTCTCTATTAATGCAATTGACTTACTCGTATCTTCCAATGTGGGACACGCAGTGGTCGCTAAAATAAGAAAAAAAAAAAATTCCGCTGAATTTTCGACAATTTCCTTTATATATACAGGTACTTACTCTCACATGGTTCGCACGTCATAGTTGTAGTTTCCGGACATACTGTTGTTGCTAAAAAATATAAAACAGATGTAATCTTATCGCTTGTTTTTTTCTTGAATACTCACTAATCTCTTCAGTAGTGGGACACGGGACTATTTCAGTAGTAGCTGGAAAACAAGAAAGGTGTTGCGCGTCAGAAAAAAACGAGAAAGAATATTAAGTTTTGGATATTCATCAAAGTACTTACTTGGGCATTCACACACTGTAGTTGTCTCCGTAGGTTCTGTAACAATTTTGAATTTTTTAAATTTAATCACTGTAAATAATACAGTATCCGTATTGCTGCATTTTTGCATTTGATATATGAAGTAAACTTCCTGGGATTCTAGGATAGCAAGGAATTATTGCATTCCAGCCGATGCACAATGTGTTGGTAATGTAACGTATAATATTTGCAACTTTATAATCAAGTGATTTTTTTTGTAAAGTGCTGAAGGGCGTTAGTTTTGTTTCTAGAAAAGGTGTTAGTTGTAAGAAAAAAACTTTTCCGGTTAAAAATTTGACATTGGCCATCTGGTGGTTCATCTTATTTAACCCCACAAAAAATCCCGTGGGCTTAGATAAGATGAACGTGTTAACTATTCAACTATTGCTTTCCGCCGTATCCATCACAGAATGATTTGTTAAGAAATGTTCGAATACTATCACCAAAATGATGAGGATCTCCATTCTCTAGGAAGCAAATTTGCGTGTGAGGAACGTCAATGTTGTCGCTATTTGGAAAATTTTCTAGAAAAAGTAGGATCTCCCAATGTTCCATTTCAAACATTAAATTTTACTTTGCCTTGACGTTGGCCGTGTGAGGATTCTTTTTTGATCAATATCTGCAGTTTCGACGATTTATTATATCATTTACGGAAAAAGTAGCCCAATTGAGAACACATAATTAGGACTTTAATCACAAAATAACATCAATTCTTCGCAAAATTCTAATCAGTGCCTCATCAACCCTTACAGTAGGCGTGGTCCGTCATTTCGAAATGTTGTGGCATTAACTGTGAGGCAACAGCGTTAAAATACTATCGGAACTGCGCTGATGACACCGAGTAAGCAGAAACACGTCCGTGGGTCTCCTGGAATTGCATTTGGCTTAAGTGATTCCATCAATACGACGAGGCAGCTATTTTGGCATTTTTTTTTTGTTTTTAGTTAGTAATTCTTGGTATTCTCATGGATTCAGACTTTAGGTGCAAAAATCACGTTATCTCATGTATCCATAAAATTTATATTAGTGTCTCTACCCCCACTGGAGCTACCTTTTCGTTGCATTTAAAAAAACCTCTGGTATTCTTATATTATCGCACTTTAGTGTGCGTGTGATGCGTACGCACCTTGTTTTGACGGCGGGATTTCCCAACGGATTGAAGAGCTTCTTCATAACAAAATTCTTGTATTTGTTTCCGATATGGCCTACGCTGACGCGAGCATGTTTCTCGTAAATTGTGTGAGCTGAATTGATTAAGTATGAGTGATCGTCGGCATTTGCACCAACTTGCTTTTATTACAAGGTTCTCACCATGGGAAGAATTCCTGCCTATTTTTGCATGTTTTTAGTTTACCACCCCACTGCTTTACACATCATATTCGACACGTGATTTTAAACTCTAACGTTTACTTAATACCGCTATTTTTATATCATTCCACGGTTGTACTGATCAAACCAACTTGAAAGGAAAGGATAACTTTCGGGATAAGAAGTGTTGAACTTAAAAGCTGTGGTATATATTGAATCTTATTGTTAGCGGAAAGCCAAAAATTCTTCACTTTGCAGCTAACAATGTTGTGTATTGCCAGTTGTAAAAATCATACCTGTGGGACATGCTGTAGTTGCTGAAAGAAAAATGAAATATGATTATTCAGTACTTTGATATATAGGCTGCTTTAACTAACTTATTATTGGTTCAGGAATATCTACAATGACAACCGTTCTCGCAATCCTAGTTGCTGATTTTGTCACCGTGACAGTAAGTATCCTGTAGCCACCTAATTCTATATCATCTTCTGGTAGTGCCGATTGCCGGGTAACAATTACTTGATCGCCGGCAATATCGCAACGAAAATTATCTTTAATATCTAAAAAATAGTAACCATGTACATTAATTAAATTCGGTTAGATTTAGCCGAATTAGATCCATACCTCCATCTAAGGTACATACTGACGAATCACCCGCGTTCGTGATTTCCAGTGATATGTCTGCTGTAGTTAAATATTCGTATTCTACTTGGGTATACGGCTCAGCAAACATTGGTGTGCTTGGAACGCTGTTAACACTGTCCACCTCAATAATTATTTTGGCTGTTGAAGAAAGAGGTGGGCTTCCTTTGTCCTTGAAAGAGGAAAGGCAAACGAAATAAAATTTAAGCTTTCAGCATATGACATTTTTATAAGTAAAGACAGCAAATATACAGGATGTGCCAACCTTCTAGAATTTTAAAATTGCGCCCATTGCGTAAACACTACGATACTAAAACTTTCTGATAACACTACAGACGTCGTAGAGTATCCGATTTGAGGATTTCAAAAAAAGTTTTAAAATATTTATTTTAATGGTGGTTGCTTATGCAGTTTGACCTGCTGATTACAGACATTACCACCATTTTGCGGTATCTTCAACGGTTTTTGAGAAATTTTACAACAACACCCCCACCCTTTACATGCCTGCCGGGGTGCGGTAGACTTTCTCTACTCACATTGCTTATTTGTTGGTTATTGATGGTAAAATTTCTTCTACCTACTCTTGTAGTCTCTTGCGAGACAAGAAAAATTGCCCTTCTTATTCATAACAATATGCTTATCACATAACATGTACCGGACACTCTAGATATTTAATTACCGCATAAATCTCTGATACAGTTTTGTACAAATCAATTATAAATTGTAACTTTACTTACTGTAGCAGTAATAGTAAACTCTCGAGTTTCTGTAAATTCCAGCGGTTGCTGAGACACAATAATAGCTCTATGATCCTTGCCCATTGTATCTGTTGTGCCTACGTAATCGACGGTGAATATATCACCCCCATCTATGGAAAAATCCATCCCAGTATTTCTAAAGTCTAAGTCCGTAGCTATTACTTGCTCCCCTAATTGGGTTATCTCCAGCCCCGCGGGAAAAGGCATAGGGAGCACGTATCTGTATTCACTCTGCTTAAACTCCGGCGCGTGATTGTTGACATCATTGACTGGTTGTATGAAGGTCTGAAAAGGTTAATATAAGCGCAAATATATTTGAAAAATATCCTAGCAACTGCATATATGTCCACTATTACACAGTAAAAGTAAAAGAAAGCAATAAAGAATATGAGTCCGAAGAAAAATAAAACAAAGGAGGTGATAATGATGCCAGAAAAAATTGAAAGAAAGCACATGTTGGACGGAGAACTTAAAATAAATGCTAACGCATTTAAAATAAACCGTTGTAACAAGTTTGCCACGCGCAACTTCAATAAGTAAGACGAATAGAAAATCAGTATTATGATAATTTATTACGAACGTCCTGAAACTATAGAAGATGGAAATTCTTTGATAACATCAAGCGTTCAATCAAGCTACAATAAGCATTGCACACAATTAGTAACACAAATTTTATTTATATTTACAAATAAGTTCAGGTTTCCGCCGCCGCAATTCAATTGTAGTCCTATCAATAGATCACTGGATGTATGTAGTCCAGAAACAAGTTCAAAATTTTTGAAGGCTTCGCTGACCGAAAATTCAATCTCTTCACCAAATGGACCATCCACGTCTATATATTCATTGGAATTTACAATCGTAAAACCTAGAAACCAGTACGGTCAGTAACATAAATAATAAAAATTGTGCGTGTGACACCTGTAATTCCTGGTACTGTCAGTCTAGCTATCGGACCTTCGTGGTCATCGTCTATTGTAGGATTTATGTGCGTGTCAACGTTGTTGGGGAGGCAAGCTGGAAAATAATGCACAGTTTTATTTGCTTGATTACCTTCATTCTAGAGATCTTTTTTTAAGAACATTTCTCTCTACTTAAAACGCGACCGTTTTAAATATGAAGCTATGTAGACTAGCTATACATTTAAATATATTGAGTGTCGTGACGAAACAGTTAAAACGTTTATTTCTCCAAAGATATTCATAAAGAATAACGTGCAACCGTTATACTTTGATACGATTCGAACATGTACTTGAAGTGATCATCATTAATTTTTAACTAAAAAAAAAATATTTTTAATTTAATTTTAATTATAAATTAGGTTGTCACATTATTGTATTCTTTAACCCAAACAGATGATTTGGTCGACAACCTAGGTTGTGCTAGGAATATTTTTCCGCTTGCTACGTATTTCTTCCAATTTTCTTTAAGATTCTTTATTAATTTTCATAAAAGTAATGCATTTGAATTTGATAAGGAGATTAGAAGAGCGACAATCAAGCCAAGTTATTATCCGTATCTAATCTAATATTTATAGCGGATTTATTTATATTACTCAATTAGACATATTACATTATCTACGACGATTGGATAAAGTAGGTACTTTAAAGTGAAATTGATCAACAAAATTTTGTATTGTTCGAATCAATACAAAAGAATTTTTGGAATTCGTTGGAAAATCACGACATATTCCCCCCAGCGTGTGCTGTTGTTTCTTTCATGTTTTTTTTTTTTTAATTTTAACCGTCATCTATCTAATTATAGTACTCCTTTAAAAATATTAGGTGAATTCTCCATGAAGATTTGTGGAAACAGAAATAGACAATGCCTATGTTTTCCTCATGCACGGTGTTATCTAAGAAGCGGATGAACATAGCCCAGTATTCATCAACATATATCAATCTGCGGCTATCTGACTAGTCGATGGGATAACTATTTGGATTTTCGTCAATATCCGAAAGTTACGTATTTCAGAATTTTTAAGTGTTAAGTTATACGTGAAAATGATCCACAGCACTGATTACAGGAATAAACACTTCTAATTATTTTAACGAAAATGACGTTTTGTAGGATGCTGCTTTTTTGGCTTTTATTTAAATCCTAGCTTTATTAAATATATTTGCACAGTCAAGAGAAGCAACACCTACTCACACAAATACCCTCTATTAAAGCCCTCTAAATCGATTAAGAAAACTGTGAAGAAAAAGTGAAGCAGAGAGCAAAATTACGTTTCAAGGAAAACATATTGTGTAAACGTGATAATAAATGTTTGTCACTCCAATTAACACTGCATATGAGGCGAACATAGGCACTAAACAACCTATTTCTTTAAATTTTTGTGTAGAATTCATCTTTAGAAAAGATTATAATTAAATAGATAGAGAAAGAAATAACAGTCCACATTAACATATAAATTAAAAATTATTCAGGAAGGACTCCACGTTCCGTAACGTAAGTATATAGTTTCGTGTAGTTTCGGTTGCATAAACCATCAAAGAACTATCAAGCTTTGATTCGCATTTAATTTGAAAAAGATACATGTTTATTTTCCAGTTCTAGCAGAATCTATCGCTTGGCTTTCACCAGGAAGCGACGTCGTTTAGTAGTGATTAAAGAATATTTTTATTTTAAGAAATTCTGTCAATACCACCTAAATTAAAATGACGATGTATCCTAGTTTTAGTTTCATGGAAAACCATTATTCTCGCTTCGAAGGTTCCATGTTTGGAGATGTACATCGTCGAGCTAATTATAGAAGTATTAGTTTGTTCTACTTACTTTGTGCGGTAACATAATTAGTTAAAATAGTCCAAAATAACAAAATTAAAAGACACTTCATTTTAGCATTTCACACTACGATAATACGTGTTACGCAGAACATATATTTGAACCGACTGATCAGTTTATTGTTTTATATCTAATCACCAGTGATAAACTTTTAGAACCAGGTATGTGTTGTGTTGTGTGTACGTAGAATGCATTATAGACTGGTAGCACTCGATTTATCTTTACCAAAGTACTTGCTCTGATAGTATGTCTATATTATCTGTGTCGGTATCTGAGCGAAAGTCGGCGGTGAAACAATTGAAAGATAATTCTCTTTGTAAAAATTATTAGGTGTCACGTGTGTTCTAATTGGCCGCGAAGCTATCATTCGAAATTTTTTTTACAAATAATGAAGATATAAGGGATAATAAATCGATTTTATTTGACAGGCTAAACGTTGTCCCATTTTAGAACAATAACAATAAGTTACAACATTTTACTTTGTTTGTTTGGGGAACATTATTTAATTAACTTTTCGTTTCGATACAAAGTACATGGTAACATCGGAAGGAAATGCTTGTCTTTACCGTAACAGAAAAAATCTATATTAATAATAAATTCAAATCAATCTCGGCATATGTATGTCTCCAACCGAACTACTTTATTTTATTCACCAGGTAACTGCTTTTGTTTAGATTTGAGCAAATCTTTCGGCACCATTCATCATGATAGTTCTCTATCGGCAACTAATACTATTTCTCTATTTTTATATACGTAAAAGAACGCAGCCAGTCGTAGTAGATGATGTGATATCTAATCCGTTCACTAACACACCATTTCCCTCCAAACACGGGTACCATCATCTCGTTATGTTAATCTTCTAAATTTTCAATTTTTTTTTAATTGTGGTGACGGCCCAACAGGGTGTATAAGCTTGTTGAAGCTTGTTTTAACCTCAGGAGCCTTTTAGTGTGTAAATTGTGCGTGTAGTGTTTCGTGGCCTTGTTACTGTCATCATCTCGCCGTAAAGGGTGAAGCGGAGTTAATTGTACCCCAACTGCGAATGGTGACTCGGGTGTGTACCGGACCCACTAAGAAAATTTGTTGATTCTAGCGCTCAACGCTTAACTTCTGCTGCCCAGTCAAGCGCAGGCTCTCTTACCACTAAACCTTCGAGCCTTAAAATTAATAGCATTTACAGACATATTCCTCAGATCTTATAAACACTACTTGGCGCAGGTATCTTTTGACAGAGAAAACTATATGTATTTTTCTATTTTTTGATAGGAAATAGTGAGGTCAATATTGTTTAAGCAGTTAAAGTGGTCTGTATTCGAACTCGTGTTTATTGAGAAATTATCCCGCGATTTTCAAGTATGAAGATTTAATTGATAGGAGGTAACTTACGATAAACACGTTAAAGCAGGTGACGTAAACCGCTGAAATAGTAACATTATTTATAGTATAAAGTTGTAGATTATTTATTAAATATTCTTTTGTTTTCGTAATATGGCTGTATTTGCATACATTATGCTGCAACACTAGAATGAGAAATTAATTCACTTTTTTAATTTTTTTAATTTTTTTTTTTAATTTAATTTTCTTTTTTAATTCAACTTTTTGCTCTTTTGTGAAATACAAGAAACAACTACTGAAGTTGAGTAGCAATCCTTATATTTGAGTAGCAATCCTTGTATTTCAGTGGCAATCCATGTATTTCAGTGGCAATTCATGTATTTGAGTAGCAATCCTTGTATTCGACTGGCAATCCTTGTATCTGAGCGTCCATCCTTTATTGCTAAATATTATTACAGTTTTCTGTGAGTTACGAAGCCTGTTCTCTTTCTGGCTGACGATATTTTGAATAGTTGTTTACAACTTTAATTTTTAATTTAAGTGAAAGTTGTCAAACATATTTGTGGTAACGGCGCAACAGCATGTATAAGCTTCTTAAAGCTTGTCACAACTTCAGGAGCTTTCGTGTGTAAATTGTTTTGCATCGTTACTATCACTCTGGTATTCACTAGCGGAATTCGAAAAAACGGCGCCTAACTCTATCCAGAGAGAGCCTACGTCTGGGCCCTCTTACCACGAGCCATTGAAGGTTTTTAAAATACATAATTTTAACGTAATCCTTTTTCCAAGGAATGGAATTGGCATTGAATAAAGAGCATTATCGAGCTGTAATTTTTGCAATGTCAAGTTTGGCTTTATCCGTATAGATTGTTTTGAGGAAGCCGATCGAGTGCTGTGGTGACAAATTGCGCTCTAACTAGCGCAAAGCGGTGGCAAGTACCGTGAATTTCAACGTGGTCGACTTTCCCTAAATGACAATGACAACTTTCAAGTTCCTAAGCAAAAAATGGGAATTACCGAAAAGAATATGAAACATGATTGAAGAGGACCGGCAGGTTGCTACCAGAAATATTGAAACAATTTTAAAGATTAACGTGAAAGCAATTGACACCATTTCACGCAAACATTTGGGAGTGCGTAATCTTTGTGCCCGTTGAATTTCACTCCAATCCAAGAGCAGAATCGTGTGTCATGGTGCAGATCTACACTGGATTCCTTTGATAATGGACCGTTTAATTTTGGGTAGGACAACATTACAGGTGATGAAGCGTGATCGCAAACAAAAGCAACATTCGCATGTTGGTGGATAAATAACTACGCTTAACACGTTATGGTGAGGGAATTATGGCAATAAAGCCGTGAAATTTTTCACGCGCACCATTTACCCATTAAACGCTTGTGTGGTTATGATAGGCTTCATCACAGCTTATATTCTCCGTATACCTCAGGTAAAAAAAAAAAAAAGTAACTGTATCATCAGAAGCTGAACAATTATCACATATGTACACATAAATTTATTTTTACACGATTGTCACGATTAATTTTATTTCAAAAATAATAGATAGGATATTTATTGATAATAATTTGACTAGATTCCTAGATAACGTATCGATTGCTTCTCGATGACGAACGGAATGTTCCAATTAATTGGAAACTATATAGAGATGATTTGCGTTAATTTCAGAAACTGTACGGCCACGTACTTTTCAATCTCTCGTTTCTAGAGGATCTTCTGTCTGTTCTATTGAACTATTGAATGTAGTACAGTCTTCTTCAACAATTAAATTTTCCGGGGTTCAAACCATTAGATTAGAAAATTTATTCCAAAGTAATGGATACCTATCTGCAAGGTCAAATGATTAATCAGAATTATAACGAGAGATATTGATAAGATTGCCGCATTCTTTTTATCACAGTTTAAAGTCGCCCAAAGTCACGAATTGAATTCGCAACTTTGTTCTGCTCTTTTTATAATTCTACGCATCATGGATAAGCAGGAAAGAGATCATCACTCTAAGCAGTGCAATCCAAATAACCCAGCGCATAAAATTGCAGTGGACAACCGCTCTAGACAATTGAATCCGAACAATCCAGCCCATGCAAGTAGCCGTCAAGGATCCGAGAATGCGGGTAACAGCACGAATTAGTTTTCGAGATTTAGATAGCTATGTAGTGCGCTACGGATTTATATAATATAGTATGTACATGTCA
>LR736880.1:1217439-1231885 GCA_902654985.2 Oryctes borbonicus
AAAGATTCTAGACTAAAATCTGTAAATCCGGATAAAAAAGACAGTTTAAGGGGGCTTATAAATATTGCAAAACCTAATCCGCTAAAACCGTCCGCCGACTTAAAGCTGTTTACCATTTCTACTACTTCATAGTGATGGAGACGACGCGCATGTATCGCGGACGATCATGTTGATTTGATTGGGGCCTGGTAAATCGCAATTGCAATTGATTTTACCAGTCGGAAATGCACTCAAGTCCCGCGAAAATGGAGCAGTTAAACTTTATCGTCGGTACGGACGATGTGCGGGACGCTGTGCCGCTTATTTTACAACCGACGATGATAGTTAAATCAATGTTAAAGTTTCAAATTATGCCGTCTGGCTTTAAAACCGCCGTAACGGGCGATATTCCATTTCGGTTTATTCGCTCCATGGAAGCTACCGGAGGAACGTGGGCGAGTCGTACGATTTCGTTAATTGAAAGGTTGCTGTTCAACTGACCTTATTAGTTGAAGTTAAATAGATGAGAGTCGCTAACGGAAAGATTAACGGAACCGCTACACTTTCCATTCTGATTTAGGAGAGTTGTTCCGTGCCATCAGGTTTTCCTGGATCTTGCAAGCAGATGATTCTTGAGCCATTCGGAGTATTTCCGGTGGAGTATAATTATTTTCGTCACTGCTAATGTTCATTTCAACGTTAATTCATCAATTTTAACACAAAATGGAGACACGTTAGTCGGTATCCGGTTGTACGAAGTGCTTAAGTTGAAAATTGATCTTACACTGATATTGCTAAAATGTTTGGTTTTGGAGGCAAACTGGAGAGCATATCAGAATTCGAGGTTATGGTAGAAAACGCTTAACAGCGGCTGTATATTACCGATTTATAGAGTTGGAAGTACTTCGAAATGGGTGTCAGGCAGCGATCAAACAAGAAACGAAGTGGAAGAGGACAATAAGTCTGTATTGAATTAGAAGAAGACTCAAAGAAGTTGGTTTTCGGTCATATCATTAGGACAAAAAAAAAAAACAAATCTTCATTGTCGAATAGCGAGAATAGTCTTCGCCCAAATAAAATAAGAATAGATTTTTGTTGTTCATTAAATGTTTAAAATGTGTAATTTATTTTATACAAAACCCTAATTTTCAAGCTTCAAAGTAGCAAACAGTTTAGCGAATCAAACGTCAATCTTATTAACGTGGCAAACTTTTGCATTCAAGAGATTCCGTTCAAATTTGCTAGAAAAAAGAAATTAGAGAAGCGAATTGTAGTTTATCAAACTTCCCACTATGTGCATATCTATCGTTTTCAGTGAATTTCGCTTTACCCGCAACGATAATCTAACATCTAACCGCAGTTGGCCGTTGTCACTTTTGTTACTGCGCTATGTGCGCATTGGACAATGTAACAATTCATTCGATCAGCATGTAGACAGATAATTTTGTGACGGAAACGTGTTGGCCTGCTGTCTGTGGGCTTTTATGGAGTATTGCTTTAATTGATATGGCTTTATTGACGAAACTGAAGCGCTGAGCCGTTAATTGTTATGGCGAATGTGTTTACCACTAGATACGGTGTTTTTCAGATTACGCTTTTACAGCGGCCGTTTAAAAGGATTGTATGCAAGCGGAGCCGTCTAATAATTTTAAAGGCTTTATCGATCTGTTTTGAAATAATAAGGTTGGTAGAATAATGAAAGAAGGTAACCGACAAGGCTTGGCAATAGCATGGGGTAACGAGATTATACGTTCAGTAAAAGTTTCCTTGTAAGTTTCTAGACAATAATAGGTTATAACAGTTACTGAAAGAGAGTTGAGGAAACCAACACAGGTACGCGGAGTTTAGTAGCATTAACTATTGTGTATTTTTTATGCGAAAAAATATTTTTAAACCATATAATTTCGAAAACCAGTTTATAGATTTTTAATGTGGTGTTTTATAGACATTTTGAAATATGTACTCTAGAGAACCCAGCATGGGTCAAGAGTAGCTCTGCGCAGACGACGACGTTGAAATGTGTAAGAAAATGCTCTACTTGCACAAGCAGTACGAAGTTAAACACATTAAGCATTCTCAGCGGATACCTTAAAGGAGTCATTTATTACGTTACGACTCTAGCCCGCTGAAAATGGTAAATTTTAGTACAATTTATAACAATTTAATTTAAAAGGTTAGTTTTATCTCGTATCGTTTGCAGCACTTCACTTTTTTTAATTTATTTCTTAAACACTTGAAGAGTTAACACCTTAATATATACACTGCCGTTCAGTGAAGTTCGGTCATACAATAAAAATCTATTATATCACACTGTATACAATTATTAATACATAAAATTAGAAAAATATTAAGCGTACACTCTTTTCTAAGTGATTAAAGCCATAAATTATTATGTAAAGTAGAAATATTGCGACAACCACAATAAAGTCCCTTTTATTATCATTCCAAGAATTTCTCGGAAGTACCGATCTTTTGAAACGGGTCGTTTGGGGATTATTAACGAACAATACATTTAGGAAATATACCGCAGTATCACTCTTGTTTATTTATCACAGGCGTAAAGATATAAATTTGCTTCGTTTTACTGTTAAACGTGTGTTGGTGTGCATCTGTCGTTTTTGCGCGCAAGTTTTAAGAAAATTTACTTCAAAATGGCACGTGGCAAGCCTACCAGGGCAGAAAAACGTTCACGCATTATTACGCTGTTTGAAGAAGGATATTCGGGGCGATAAATTGCTGAAAAAATAAATATGAGAAGTTCAACAGTAAATGCCATCATAAAGCGATATCGGACAACTGGAACTGTAGAAAATCGTGTTCATCCTGGAGCATCTAGGAAAACAACAAAAGCTGAAGATTTGAGAATTGTATTATTAAACAAACGTAATAGAAAATTAACGGCGCCACAAATAGCAGCCGAAGTCAATCGCGGCCGTGAAGAACACGTTTCGGCGAGTACGGTAAAACGTCGACTTAAACAAGCGGACCTTCATGGACGCATTGCCATTCGAAAACCCTTATTACGTCGGGGCAACAGAGCAAAACGGCTACAGTGGGCCCGTTCTCATCTAGATTGGTCGTTAGATGATTGGAAACACGTGCTTTGGACAGACGTGTCAAAGTTTGAGGTTTTCGGACAAAATCGACGAGTTTATGTCCGAAGATCTAAAACCGAAAAGTGATCCCGAACTGCATTGTGCCTACAGCGAAGCAAGGGCGTACTTCTGTGTTAGTGTGGGGATGTTTCTCCTTTGCTGGGACGGGAGATTTATGCAGAGTGGAGGGTGTAACGAGGAAGGAAAATTATTTTGCAATACTCCAGAATCATGCAGTGCCATCAGGCTTGCGTATAATAGGCCGTAACTTTACATTCATGCATGACAACGACCCAAAACACACTGCGTTAGTGTGTAAGGACTGTCTAAAGGAGCAAGAAGAACAGCACACCCTGAAAGTAATGACATGGCCCCCACAAAGGCGAGATTTGAACCCTACCGAGTTGTTGCGGGATGAACTGGACAGGAGGATCCGAAAAATATGCCCAACTTTACAAGAACATTTACGGAATATTCTGCAACATGAATGGATCAATGTTCCACAATCCGTTTTAACAAAACTTATCGAAAGAATGCCTAGAATAGTTCGAGCGGTGATTAACAGCAAAGGAGGTTTCTTCGATGAAAAAAAAATCTAATGTTCAGTATGTTACATTAGGCCAGAATAACTTTTTATTTATTTATTTTTGTCTTTTTTTACCTGTACATACAATAAAATTGCATTTTGTTTTTAGTTTCGTTTGTTTCTGTAACCTTTTCATGTTTTTTACCAACCGACCGAACTTCTCTGAACGGCAATGTACATTCTTATTTTTTAGCTATATACAGCGCTATACATCCACTATTTTTGTGTAAAATTGCTAACTTTGTATAAATAACCAATTGATGTCAAGCAAGAAGGTTTGGAAAATAAAAAGAAGCAAAAAGACATTAATTTACAAGGTATATTTCACGTCATTTAATGGCTGTAGAAGCATGACAACATGCAATTTATATACTCCCACAAACGTTTGTAATAAAGCAGTACCGTCATGCATCATAAGTGCATGACCAGCGTGTTACAATTGCTCTTACTTCTGTGGTATGGAATGAAAATACATTATTTTTCATTTAGTCCACGCACATGTTATACGGATGGATGGAGCACATTATAAGTTAAAAATGACTTTTTCGGGAAATATAGCCTTGCATGTAACAACACAATGTATAGGTTGTGCTTGATGCTCTCTTGCAGCGGTGATTGTCTAAGACCATTTGAAGCGGAACAAGTTTCTCAGTATTATATTTAAAACATAAATAAATTGATGTGCTGTTGATCACGGCTTACTGATGGAAATATTAAAAGGTCATTGAGGTCTAAAATATTGTTCATATGAAGTAAAAGAAACCGAAGTTCGGCAATCAGTCCTTAATACCTGTAAACTAGTGTGATAAAACAATATTTAAAAGCTTCAAGTAAAGCTTTACAACAGCAGCAGTAACCTCAAATTCATGATACATGCATTCATGTTCTTCTAGTCTAGGAGGAAAAATTCTGTTGGGGAGAAACCTTAAATATTTACTTTATTAAAAAATCATTTTAATTATTACCCCGCTCTATCGCGAAAGGATCGCGTGAAACGATGTCGGATCGATGCAATGGGAGAGAAGCGATCCCTTTTTCAGATACATACATACATACATAACCAGACGTAAATCCGTTAAGCAAAGTTTCTCGCGAATATGGTAGCGGCTAAAATGTATAACTGGAAACTCAGCAAACTCACATTAAGTTGTGCAAGATGACACGTGGCTCGTCTTTGCCTCATTTAGCGACCGTTTCTCGAACTAGCTAAGTACTAAAGTCAACATGGACTTGGAAACACTAATACGCGGCTCGAGGCGGTTTCCCATACTTGTGTTTTGGTTACCAGTTGGATTTCATCCTTGCGCAAATATTAGCACGTCGCTGGAAAAATACGCATAATTTGCTATGAACTTCCCGTGCGAGAGGGACGCGAGACGTACGTGAAACGGCATGTATTATTTATATAGGTAGGGATTTCGCGTGTCTGGAACGTTCTTTTTACTCCTGATGTTGGTGGTGGAAATGTAGGTACTAATTGCGTGAGAATCGGCCATCAGGTCGGACGGTTTCGTATCAGCACCACGTAACGACGTGGTATTTAAAGCCTTGTATTGTATATTAATTAAGATAATTACCCATCTGCCCACTTTTTACGTTTAAAATTACTAGCTTCGTGTATTGCTTTGTAGCGTTTACTGATACAAGTTTTTAATTAGAAAATGAACCTAAAACTGTTCGGAAATGTCTCTATTAATTATTGATCAAAAGCATCGAGAAAGTTGGAAAGCAGAAAGTACTCGTTAATAATGTATGTGGGTTAGTGGTAAGTTTGATGATAGCTTTATTGGAAATTGAAACTGTTACCAAATAGGAATTTTTAAAATTAATTAACTGTTATGATGTTATGCTGCCAGTAATCGAGTAATAAAGAGAATGCTATCGTAACGTTATTTTTTTTTCAATATTTTTTTTTGCGTTTGTTGCAACTAAATCGGACAATTAAATCTTGCTTCAATCATACCAAGATTGAAGCATCAAATTACGCTAGATGTATTCGAGAGTAATGTTCCAAAAAAGTTTCCGTTTAAAGCGTACATCCTGAATCACGCTAATAAATGGCTATTATTATTTTAAGCTACCAATAATAAGTAGTTATACATCATACGTGCGAGATTCATTACACGTTTGCATTCATGTTGATGCGTTTACAAATAAACACTTTGGACGGACGGACAAATTTACGTACTTCATGCCGAACTTGTAATGTTATTTGTTTTTCGTATGAACATGCGACGGTTGTGCACGGCAGTTAAAGCGACATTACACTCTTGCAGTTTATTATTTTTTAGATATTTATAGCCCTCCTAGGATATTACTTACGAAGTTTCCAGACTATTTCTGCGGACCCCCGAGGTTTCGCGGATCTATTTTATAAATTCGTACGGCTATTCGGCTTTCAGCGTTGTCATATTTACGACAAACAAATATTACGGGACGAGGCGCGCATATTCCGTAGAAATCAGTATGCCCGCACGCGTAATGCAATATTTTTAAATCTGATACATATTTAGTAGCTTCGCCTATGATACATCGCGACGGCTTGTTTGTATATTGTTGCGGGGAGATATCTACGACGGCATTATTTTACCGTTTTCGTATTGAGATGTTGGATTTTTGCAGTTTATTCGATTTTGGTGCACATGCATACGTGATGCAAATTTATAACTGCATATATGGCACACGAAAGCTCGACCGATATCTGTTTTTCTGTGTGCTTAAATTTATTACGGTGACGCACAAAAAAAGTGTCTAGAAATAGTAATTTCTCAATGAAATTGTATTGAGTTATTTTTTTGTTATCTAAGTTGTAATCGCTTAAAAAAAAAAACGGTTCGTATAATTAGTTTAGCCTAACGAAAGTAGATAATAGGTCAATTTGCCTCAAATGAACTGTTCACGCGAGCGCTTGTTTGAATTTTGAATTAAATGTACCAATTTGCTTGTTAGAAATGTAATTTTTCAAATGAATTAGAGTTTACTTGTGCCAAATAAACGATTACTTGGCGACCTGAAATATTGAACGAACCCTTCGTTCATTATATTAAAACCCTTTATCTACTCCAAGTGCAACGTTCGTACCCGACAAATGAACCGACAAAACTCATTAAATCAGTATTTTCTTTTGTCGCCATTGAGAAGTGTTTGCACAGCTTCCGGATTGTAATTACAATCTCACTTGATCAGTAACATTTCGTGTGTTGTGCGATGCGAATTGTTACAAACCTACTCCAAATATGGAGATTTCAAAACTACCGTGTAATATTTGAAGATAACTTGCTTTATCTTATTTATATCTTACATTAGTTATATTAGTTGCGGCTAATGTCTCCATTTGGTCAAATTAAACCCATCTTGCTATTCCAGAATTAAATATTCGTTCTCGGAAATTAAATTTTCATTTTCTGAGGATAAACTTGTATTTTCTGAAATTAAACTTTGATTTTCTATAATTGAAGTTGAGAACGTATAAAAGCAGTTAGTTATAAATTGTATTCGTGATGCTATAATATTAATGTTGCTCACTAAACAATCGCTTCAAAGCAATGCGTTTATCCGGAAGAAAACATCGGCGGTGTACATTGCGCAAATTCTTTAGAACAAGTTGTATACGTGGATGTATATTGTTTGTTGAGTTCGGCAGTATTCAAATGTTGGCGAGATTAAATGGGACAGACAACGAACGATACACGAGCCGATCGAAACGCTTTGTTCGTAGCCGGTTGATGAGCCAGCTACTGTGAGTTGCGAAACTGAGAGCAATTGGATAATTAAGCGTCGCGCATAGTGGAAACGGTCTCAGATAGACGTACGTACATACGTATAGTAGCGATTAATACCATTATGTGCCTCGCTCTTTCGTGACATTTAAATAATTAAAATCAGCGTAATAATTTATAATCGATTATCACTCGAGTTGTCTGTCTGTTCGAATACAACTGCAACGACGGGGCTACCTGAAATAGAACATCTGGTCTCATTGGATCACGGTCGTGAAATGAATCATTTATTATATAAATTTTTGAGAAGGGAACTGTTTGGCATCAAGTATCGCATTCCGCATTGACAATGTCATTGTTTATTTTATTTTGATCTTATTCAGTCAATTTTTCAAATCAAACCAGGAGGGTTTGTCTCTTTAATTATAGGCAGAGTCAGAGTCGAGCAAATATTATTCACCGTCATGACTAATGATTATGACTAAAAATCAAAATGTTGTTCATGACTAATGATTAAAAATGTAGTTATAAGCTACCTAAATAACAAATAACTGATTATGTGCTAGTCATGATTGACCATTATTCATGAATAGAGCGGTTAGTCAATCATTAGTCTTTGGCTATAACTTGCCGTTATTGATCGACCGTTAATCATGATTAACTAATATTCATGATTGTTGGCCGTGACTAACCATTATTCATGAACAACGGTTAGTCAATAATAACGACTAACTGCCCGATTGATTTGATGAATTGGCGATCGCACAGATGCATCCGAATACGTTATTATTTTAAGCAAGCTGACCTAAAAAGCATCTTGTATTGATTTTAAGTTTCCTGTTTATTGTTAATAAGTAATAACAGACAATGACTAACTTAAACAGAACACATCAGAAAATGTCTAAAAACCATAACCAAAAAAAAAAAAAAAACAGATAAAAAATTACTCTCGAAACCACGCTGATGACGCCGAGTAGGCAGAAACATGTCCGTGTGTTAGTGTAATTTTTTTCTCTCCTTTTGTTGCATTTGCTGTGAATTATTCCATCAGTGCCATGAGGAAGCTAAGCTATCTTAGCATTATATTTTTTTGGTTAACGACTAACTTAGTCTAAAATTTTGCGTGAATAATGCTCAACTCTCGTAAACATAGCACATAATATAATAATAATTTAGAGATTTTGAATTTTCTGTTACAAAGATTTAGAGATTTACGTGTTTAAAGAAGAAGCAAATATGTTACTTATTTAACTATTTCAAGCTTATTTTTGGAGCTTCGTCTAACCATTCGATTCTAAATTGCGCACATGTGTTGCGAGTTATTCAAATATTTCCAATGGCATTTCTTGGAAATTTAAATTGTTGGCAATTTCAAGGAAAATATTATGAAATAAATTTCCGTCATCCATAAACCGGAACATAAATAAACATCCTTGTCCAATTAATTTTTATTACGATAATTTACAAACATGCGAACATGTGCAAAGGATTTGTTATTCTCTTTGTGGTAACAAACACGTTCGAGGTCAGGATATGACATACGAAATTGTATTTTTGATGTCCTTCATTTGTAAGTCATTTGGGGTATTCCTGAGTTGCTATAAAAGGGACTGAAGACAGACAGATACATACGACTGATATGTTCGATATTGTAAATTTGTAACATTAAAGTGCATTTTTCCGAAGAGAGAAAAAAAATGATGACGTCTCTTCCCACGGCTAATCTTAAAACCAAGGGATGTAAATGTCGTTTTCAAGAGCTGATAACTACGCTGTAATAAAAAATAAACCAATAAGATAAGCAATAAGTCAAAAAGGCTAGAGTGCTAGTATTGACCTTCTTATACAACGGGAAAAAACAAAGAAACCAAATACTAAAGAGAAAATTAGCAAAAAAAAATAAAGAACTAAACCGAAGAATTAGAAAAAAGACAAAGATCTCAAATCGATAAAGGCAAATGCAAAATGTCGGAAACAGTTTGGTTTTGCAATCCATGCATGGCGAAACGTTTATCAAACATTTTTTGTTGAATAGAAAGAAGTCTAACCAAAAAATAATGCTAAGGTAGCTTAGCTTCCTCATGGTATTGATGGAATAATTCACGGCAAACGCAATAAAAGGAGAGATAAAAAAATACACGGACATGTTTCTGCCTACCCGGCGTCATCAGCGTGGTTTCGAGAGTATTTTTCATATCTCCACCTTCTATCGCTGTTGCCTCATACCACAACTTTCAAAACGACAAATTCGACATTTCTTGGCGCCCTCTAGTGCCAAAGAAACGCATGCCTGCCGTTCAGGAAGCAGCGACATCCTTTTATTGCGTTTGCCGTGAATTATTCCATCAATACCATGAGGAAGCTAAGCTATCATAGCATTATTTTTTGGTTATTGTTTCTAGGCATTTTCTAATGTGTTCAGGAAGATGTCTGTTTTAGTTTGCTCTGTTTTTTTTTGTTCTAGGTTAAAAAAGTTGTGTGCTTTTATTTGCTCACTGGGGGTTAAAAAGGTCAATTTTAATTTTTGTTGGAAATAATTCAAAAAAAGCTCATTTCTGTTATTTTCCTATTTTAAGCATGTTTAAAGGGAAACAATCGACTGATTACTTTTTAAACAAGTGTAATTTTATTTTAGGCCCCTATTACACTACGGGAAGGATTTTAAAAACTCAAGTATTCCTTGAAATACGCACTTTTGTCATAGTTGCTCTATTTTTCTTTATTACGCAAATAAATATAAATGTATTTTATTATTCTACATCGCCAAATACAAAATTTATTGTATTTTCAAATTAAGTGGGCCTCATTTACCTTACAGTTTACAAAACCATGTGTTCGATTTTTCTGTGCGAAATATACATTATATGTAATAAACTATTTACTTTTGAATCATCCCGTTCTTTCTACCATTGCATACAATGATCATTTAGATAACATGAATGTTGATTACTTCAATAGAATTTTAGAGCGGAGTATACTTCGTAGAAGCGCTATTATCACACGGAAATGCAAAATCAATTTGTCACATCCCCGCGGACGTAGGCAAGGCAGAACGTTTTCGGTTGATCTCCCTCGCGCATCAAAGTCCTCTGCCTACGCAGTTACTGTACATGACATGGCATTTGTGTGACTCACCCTATAGCACTCACCGAACTCTTCCTCGACGGCATCACGGCGGCCGTCATTCAAGCAGCGCAATAGTAAAGTTGGCATTTTACGAGATCATTGGAAAAGTCGCTAACTATCCGCAGACAGTATAAATATATCCATAACAATATCTCCCTTCTCGGTACAACCGGAGGGCGACGCGCCTTATGACCGAGATGAATAAGGAATCGCTTTTCTTTATGTCGTTCCGGGCAACCGTCTAAGACGGTAAAAACAGTCCGAACTGTGTTTATCGGCTGTAACAAATCGCCAAGGGGTGACGGTTACTGTCGGACAAGGGGTGTTTCACGATGAACTTTTCTATGGGAATGCAGGACGGAGATGCATTAGACTAATACAGGATAAAATCAGTGCCGGATACCGACAAATTGATGAAATATTAATGCACTACAAGTTACTTGTAGTGCATTAATATTATTATTTTCTCATGCAAATTTTTCCTACATCCTTTTACGTGGCGATGTTCATGTTCGTCGTGCAGTGACTGCGGTGATCTGTGTATGTTTCTCTCTATTTCATTAAGGCTTTTGTCAATGGTCCAAAATCATGGGTTATTTTGGAAGGTATGAGAAAATTGTTTCCGAAGAGATGGCAAAAGAAAATAACAGCATCCCTAAAATCCTGGTGTAGCGTTTGCTTCAGATGCTGTGAATTTCTTTCATTTCCAAACATGCTTCCTCTCCTCACAAAATGGAATGCTACACCATTTTATAACGTATGAACAATAATATTTTAACGGAAAATGGAAAAGCTATCATATGTAAAGTCGACGTTTTAGCACTTCATTTTTACTAAGGTTTTTTTATTTGTTTTCGGGGAAGGAAATGTATCCGAACAAATTTTTCCATTACGTCAATAGTTTAACCAATATAATCCAAATTTCAAAAAAATATTAATACCATTTGGGCATGAAAATTATAACTTCTCATTAGCATTTTCTTTTCAAAGTTTCGTTCAGCGGCAGCGATTTTTATGGAACGAGGAATAAGTTCGGTTTTCATATGATGTACCTATGTCTAACCATATTTTATTACTGTTAAAACATAAATTATTTGAAAACAAAATCAACGCACTAATACCGCATATTTTCCCTCCATAACCCAACCATCTTCGTCCGCTATTTTGTCAAAGTATTGCTTATGTGTTGGCTGTCGTAAAGAAAAATATCTTCATATTCATAATTCACTGTTAATTGTTCATATTTCGACATGGTTACAAATCCCCCTGGTTCTGAGTCCGGTCCTTTTTTATGTCTAAAACATTCCAGCAAGTTGTCGTGTCTATTTATCGGCGACCCTCGCTCGCTGGTCAGATTGATTCATATCATCGTTCATATCTCGAATTAATAGAAAGTTTTTACGACAGCTTCGTAAGTGCGAATTTTATGTTTTGTTGCTTGTATCGTGACGTTCGTCCCCTTTCAACTTTTTGCATACGGTCGAGAAATTTAACCAGAGAAGACACTTAAATAGATTCGCTGATTTGTCAACTTTGCACGGCGCAAATGTGAAAGGTATGTTTTCGTAGGTGCTGAAGTGGAAAGAATTTGGAAAGATTCCCCGAAGGGGAGTAATATAAAATATAATTTAGACATTATACGAGTGTTAAAAATATTGGCAATAGCTATGAAGTAGTTGGATTTTTAGAAAATAAGTTATTTCGTCGTTTTTGTTGGATTCCACGTCAACCATATGCGAGTAATCTTTAATTAGAAACAGTAGAAAGTCTATTTTACGAAAACAATTGTAAAAGCTCTATACTTTTGATGTAAGGAAAGTCGATCACGTTGAAATTCATCCTTTCCCCGCTTTATGGCAGCTAAGGAACACGACTTGTCACCAAACACTTGAGTGGCAAAGACCAGGCTTATGCTAATCAATCCAGCCCCAAATGTTAATTGAAAAACGGCCACTCCGTCTTATTTTTTTTGGTTTTGGTAATAAAGTAAATAGCAATTGACAATTACAAATAAATTCCATAAATTCTGACGAATATTCAGGATTAAAATAGGATCTTTTCGTATTGTCCTATGAATATAATGTAATTACATTGACTCCGTGTTAATCCCGTAAATTTATATGTTCCCGATACAAGGAAACAATCACGTGTACGTACAAGCGCTGCACCAGAACTACATGATCGGTAGCAGCAACAGCAGCAACGCAGCAATGACAATAAACAAGAATCCGTTGGCAAATGTCAAAGCGTGCCTCTTTAGCGCTGCAGTCGTTCTGCTAATTTATGTGCACTAAAACGGCAAGCTCCAGTGTATTATTTAAGCCGTTCAAGAAACTGGGATATGTATTTCGCAGGTTAATTTCCCACAATAGTTCGAACCGTTGCGGTGGAATAAATCATACTAGATTTGTTGTTCGAAACCAATGCTGTTTAATTCAGGCGAATTTCCATTGCACGTTAAACCGGGGTATAATAACGTTGGGTCCTTCAAGGGGATTGACGTCTTTATTTATAGCGGGTTTAGGTGGTTTGCTTCCGGTTGGATCTTTCGATTAATAAATCGGACGGTTTTTGGGAATCTTGCCTAATTATTGCTTTTCGTTGCTTACGTGTTATTTACGTTTACTTTCTGACCGATCTTTTCCTAAGAATGGTCTGCAGGAGTTATATTTATTGGCCAAGGTGTATGTATCTTGTTTTTAACCAAGTTTGTAAATGAATACGCTCGTTCAGATTACAAAGTTATACCAAAAACTGTTGCAATTTATGGGCTTTTCTAGCGAACAAAATTAGATGGTCAAAAAGGCGGAACCTTCATAACTCAAACACGAGACGTCCGCTATGACATCTCCCAAAATAAAGGCTACGGCCGCGAAAGTTTCAGGTACCTATGTACATTCACTCCACGTTCGTTCCTTACAATTTTAAAATACATGAAAAGCATATACAGCCTACGCTGTACTTTCAGCGCCTCAAGTTCCATAAAGATTGAATTCTTTATATAGAAGGTGCGCCCTAATTGTACTCGAAACATTACACATTTACGAGCGATGTTCCGGACCGCGCGCGGACCCGGTGTTACGCCGAATGTGTACCGCTACGCGTCTTGAAATCTTTATGAAGTGAGGAATTTCCAAGACGAGGGAGCAATAGGTGGAATTAAACCCTTAAATAAGTAAAGCGGGGTGCCGGGAATAAAACGGGGCGCGGGTCTTTTTTACACGTGCCAAATGATCAACTTCGAATTGAATGTTTTCATTATTCAGCCAAGTAGGTGTAGTATCGCCGTTTTCTTATCGCGTTGATGTATGATCGTGATTTGTTGCTTTCTACCTTCGTTTGGAATCAGCAATGGGACGCTTGCTTTCCATAAGTTTAGAACGAGTAGTTATAAGTAAATGGAACAAATATAATAATACATTCGGAAGTTAGGGTAGGGATACAAATAAGTATATTTCCTGTATATATAGCAGGATCTACATTATCGAGTTCGGTATGGACAAAACGAGCTTTCATGAGTTTCCGTGGTGTAGTGGTTATCACATCCGCCTAACACGCGGAAGGTCCCCGGTTCGATCCCGGGCGGAAACATTCCTTTTTTAATACCTACCTGATCGCATTTAAAGATCTGAGATTCGTTGTTTATAAAGATTGGATAGAATTACTCTATCTATCTATGATTTCTTTAATAAAGGAAAGTAAGGAACAGAAATTCTTAATTTTTATTAAAATTATTTAATTGCTATGTTTAGTTTGGGCCATCGTTCCTCTTCATGCAACATCCTTTATTTTACCTTTTTTTTTTAGTTTGAACGATGCCTAATGTCGTATTATGGGCACCTAATAAATATTGAGGGTTGTAATTAATTAAGGCGTGCCACTGGACTCGTTTAATTTATAAAGCTTGGCAATATGCTATCGTTTAACTGACCGCGACTATC
>LR736880.1:1231895-1255033 GCA_902654985.2 Oryctes borbonicus
ATTTACAAACTACGCAATATTCATTGTTTATGTTGTACTTTTTTTCATTTAACGTATTTCCAAATGTACATTTGTATACGTTGGAAGTTCGACGACGGACGCACACGCCATTTTCACGATGCGCGGTAATGCTATTTGCATAGATTTTAAATATTTTGTCGCGGCATAGAATCAGTTTTGCGATTCGGCGTTTGTCAATTGAATAAATTAATTTTGCTGGTGTTGTAAAATTAAATTGCACGTGATATCTACAATAGGTACCGAATTTAAATTGTTTTCGAACTGCACGCCGTAATACTTTATTCTATTTGTTGATGAAAAATTATTTAATTCAATTTGATGTTTGTTTATTTTATATACGATGCCATACAAAAAAAAAATAAATAGCTTTCCTACTTTATTGAAAATATATTTATTCTTGATGGGATTAAAAACTTTAAAATTTTGTTTCGTCTAGTGTACTAACATGTTGATTGTAGAATATCTCAAATATGTGTTATTGTTAATGCAAAAGCTCTAAAATGATGTATCACTTACCCCATAAACCAGATCAAATTTTTAATAATAATTGGAAAATCTTGCATTAAAAACCGTCTACATTGATCATCAAATCGGTAAAGAAATTGGTCAAAAAATTGTAAATTGACGATGCATATTATATTAATTAAAAAATTGGTCAATTATAGCCCAAAATTGTAGGAATACCAACCTTATTTCGTTCTATGTAAAATCGTTTCAACATTTGACATTAGGCCGTGATTTAATCCATCAGCGACAAAACTTACTTCTGTTTTAACTTCATTATATATAATAAAGCGCAAAAAATCAGTAACCATATGCACCATTTAAGAATTTAAAATAGCGTTAAATATCGTGAGTTGGCACTACAACGGAAGCGACAAAATCGCCAGATAGTTACTAAATTTGCTCATTTTAAAGCCATCAGTTTATTGATCAATTTAAATTATTGCGCACGTAAAGAAATTGAAGCTCGCCAAATTGACCAATTTATCGACGTGTGCCAAAGTGCTCTCATTAAAAACAAAGGTTGATCTGCTTTAGCATTTTTCCAAGAGGTCATTAATCCAAGTGTTTGTTCAATTTACCCTTTAAATGAAACACAGTGCATGTACTAATAATTCTTTTATTTTTTTCTTTTCAGATTGAGCCAAAATTCGAAGATAGCATATTCAAGAGTTATGCAACTCATAATTTACATTTGAAAGAGAATGTTCTTCGCCAGAAGTTACGATTACCTCCATGTAGGACATGGGATGCCTGGTACAAGCAACTGAAGACGAAGAAGAAGCTTAAATGCTTTAACGCTTTTGAGAAAAGAATGTATGATTACGTTACTCTATTGTTTAAAGGCATATGACTACTTTCGAATAAAAAATGTAATTTCCTCAATGGTTTATTTCTCCGAGAACGTTACGGAACCTCCAATTAAAAATTTTATGGTATTCTTCAACAGCTAACACGATTCACAAAATTCATGCATTTTAATAATAGAAAGATCCTCTTTCCACTGAAGTAAACAGACACATATTACGCACCTAAAGTTATCTATTTCGGATATTTATCAAGTACTTACCATTGCGTCTAACCTCAGAGTTCTTTTCCAAGAGCTGAACTAGACAGTGATACGTTTTCTGCGCGTTCTATCGTGCTTACCACATATTTAGAAAGAAGCACGTTGCGTGATTTCTGTTCTGCCCACCTCTTAGAAAAAGGTGTTAATTACTACTCATCGCGGGAACAATAGGTACTACTGCTACATTACTTGGATAATATAAAATCTAGAGTGATCGTTGTGTGTCTGCAACATATTTTTGTACGCTTCTGGACTGTACTTTTATCTCATGGTGGATTATGTGTAGTAAATTAGCGTACGCCGAACAACCTCATTTTAACAAATTGTGGTCGATTTGCAATTCTTTGTTTCGGTATATAAAATGATAAAATTTAAAGTACAGCGTTTGTAGTTATCATGGTCATAACGATTTTCTATTGCATTTTCACTTTTTTTTTAGTGCGAAATGCTGCACTAATTTCCTACTAATTTTTACAGCAATTTCGCATTATCCTGTGTGTACTCTAAAAAATCACTATGAAGGGGAATGACCATGCCCTTTATCATAGAAAAAGAATTAAATTGGGGGCAACGCACAAAATATGCTCCTTAAGACGAACGTCTATTTAAACCAAAGTATTTCAGTTTCATTATATACATTTTTAAATCGTAAAATTAATCAATTTCCACGCTAGATCATTGTACCCAGATGTCCTGCCAACCCTGTATAAGTAAAATTGAAAGAATTTGAATATCGTGATAAATGTATTCTAATAACCAGCATATTTTATTTTGTTTCTTTTTTTTTGCAATTTCAGCGCATTCGCAACCAGTTGTAAGGTAAGGTTATGATGGTGCAAACAAATATTAGAAATCTTCAATGCATGTTGAACAAATAATGTCACATTCATGTGCTTAGTACGCGAAGTTATTACAAAAACTTTTCAATCTAGTGTGCTGTCAATCCTCCAAGTCTCCACAATAGGAACCGGATACGAGCTCCGTCAATATTGCCGACCGTGCGACTGACAGCTTTACATTTCTATACGGGCTTACGTGTGAGCTCTTTTCCGGAAATAAGCGGGCTTTCGCTTTCTTTCACCTTTTTATCAGACTTTTCGATGGCACTTGATTCTGTTGGTTTCTTAGATATTATAGAATTATAAAGGAGGTCCGTGAAATTACCTCCATTATGCTCTATTCAAACTCAAATGCGTTATGAAACTTTTAGAAATTCCAAATTAATATCGTAAAAGCACGGTTGCTCGAAATTGAATTATACCATATCCCAGTTCAAGATCTCTTTCGCAGTCTAGTCGTCTGGAGTTTATTAAGACGATTGGTCTCCTTCGACATTTCTTTGCCATTTTCGTAGTTGTTTATCGTGTTTTGCGACTGGTACACGAGTGATATTTTATTATTGACAGATTTTATAGAAGTTTGAAAGGCGTATAATTGCTATGAATTTATTTATCATAAAAGGAGGCTTGGTTGTAAAGGTAAGTTTGGTGATGCTGAAATTGGGAAGCTTCCGTATAAGGCCTGACCGGGCTAACAAATGTGTCTGGTTCCTGTTCCTCTATCAATTACGTTTATCTCAAAAAAAAAGAAACTATTTATAATCTTTCCAAAAATGTTACGTTAGAACATAGAAAAATGTTCACTTTCTTTCGCTGTTTAAATACAAAGTATCCAATAGACTACGATAGCACTTGAAGAGGCAGAGGGAATAGTCTAAACAAAATTTTAATCATGTTCACTTGTTTAGTAAGTAGCACCTTTTCAGCCTTTGCATCTTAGAAATGCATAACGAACGACAATATGCGAGAAAGTTTCATTATTTAACGACTGTAACTGCTTGTCACGTAGTCACTTATCGAAGTGGGAAAGATTTATATTTCATCGTAGCTTTTATTAAAATATCGCCAACGCCTTAAAATCATCTTGCAAGTCAACGAAGAAATGCTGTCGATTGTCTTCGCACTTAAAACGGGCGAAGGGCGTCCGCCAGAGGTTACAACTTCGCTCTCGTAAATGTCTGCCTGATATTTGCTTGTTTTGACGTATTTAAATTCGCGTTTACGGATCACTAGATCGCTGTCAAGACCTTCGAAACATTGCTCGGCGTTACCGTTGTCTAATTCCCGTGACGCGAATGGGGTGAATTAATAGGATGGCAAAAACTGACAGGTAGAATAAATTTCTGCCACCGGAAAAGGGAGCTGACGTCGAATAAATAGTTTGTTCAATTTTGCTCCACTATATTTTGTAAAAAGGCTGTGTACTTATTGGTTTAGATTATTAAGTCGAAATGCCGTGAACAATAGTGAAATTTTTACTCGGATCTATTACGTAGCTCGAAGGTTTCCACGCGCCACAATGGGCAGTAAAAATTCAAACATGAAATTGTTTTAAAGTGTGCCTGGGATAATAGCGAAATTGCTACGGGATTACCAATAGCGTTGGATCCGCATTAATTACTTAGCCGTCAGTAGCACTGGCAAATTAATGTTTTTAATATTTAACGGCGCATAGGACGAAAAAAAATTATAAAACCTTACTTACCTACTACTGGCGGGTTCGTAGTTATTCGCTCTGAGTCAGGCACTTCAGTGGAGTGCTCTTGCGGCGGATTCTGTAGTTAACGCGACTCATTGAACGATTAAGCACGGTAGGTTTTCGCCCTTATCAACCTCTGGCATAAAGGCTCTTTGTCATGCAAATGGTGGACGTATTTGAATAAACGCTTACGGCAATATTTAGTCGACCGCTATTACATTTCGGTCTTTGTTCCTGCTAAATCTGTTAAATTTTTTCATGGAACTTTCTGCGCTGTGAGGATTAAAAATTACATCGATATCTGCAATATAGTGTCTTCTACAGTACATTTACATGTATTTACGTATACGTACGTCCTTCAGCCAATTCTTTATAAGCTTTCGTAATAAGATACAAGAAGAAGACTTCTGTAGTAAATTCCGCTGTACTGTAAAGTATGCAATAGTCCTAAAATATTCGATAGAATTTCGCTTTGGCGCAACATTTTATGTTTGATTTTAATTAATTTGAGCATTCAATTGCATGAAACCAAGAGATCACAAAATTATCACATCCAGTCCACGAAAGAGGTGTAAAAATTGTTAGAGGAAATTAAAGAAGAAAATCTGGATCGACTTTCAACTGCTCAGTTATTGATTAAGGTGAAGATCGTGATCCTCACATAGTCATTTGCGGAAGGCAGAGTTTTTGAGAATGTTGAGATGTTCTTCGCTGAATGGCGAATTAACTTGTCTGTCAATTTTCCAACAAACGTCTAGTTGGTCACTTCACAGTGAAGGTTGGCGAATAGAATATCAATTTTTATGATCAATTTTAATGATTTTTAATTGTTATTGAAGCGTCTTCATGAACTGAAAACAGCTACGAGAGTCCAACACTCAAGTAGTGTTGCTAATTTTACATTTCAAAGTTGTGGCGCTCTTATTTGTGAACCCTTCACATCTTATTAGGTTAATGTTGACGGGTACAAAAGGTTTTAAATCTACTGAAATTTGTTAGTGCGGCATAGTTATTTACTAAATTTAGTAACAAGAAGTATAATATTTAATGAATTTTTAGAGGAATTGTGTGACACGGTTTGATTTGATGTCGCAAAGCAGCATCATATATCAACTAGAACTAGATCTAACTAAAAATAATAATAAAAAAAAACGAAGCATAAGAAATACTTGCAATAGCAATGAAACTAACGTCAACGTCCTATTTCATTTTTCTAAGCTAGTCATATGGAATACTCATCTATTGAGCTTAAAATCCCAATGGACGTTTACTTCAGTTTTCTTCTATTCTATTTCGCTCACTTTAATTTGAAATCGCAAGGAATTGAATACGAACGACGATATTGAAAGGTTGAAACATTTTATGCACTTTTAAGCCGAGGAATTCTTTGTTCTCGTTCGAATACCTACTGGAGTGCAGGGCGACCCCAGTGGAAGAGGATTTAGAGGTAGTCGAGTACGTATTTGTACGACTTTAGCTCAGAACAATGGCTTTAAATACGCACTCGTGAATACGCCTTCGGGGGAATCTTAGTACTTCAGGCCGATTTGAGACCGGCGCGCCGAGAGGTTATTACAGAACGATACGTGGTCGGTAACATGTGTTGAAGGGGTATTATGGAAATCGTTCCAAGTATGTTAAAATAGACTTGGGCGGTTACTTATTAATCTAGTACGCGTATATCGATTTTAATATTTGTTTGCGTGTAGTAACACTATCGACAATATGGTGGAATCTGAAGGAGCTGTTAAAAACTATACGTAATGTGTTTTCGTATTAAACTAAACGCAATTCTACTGGGCACGGAAGTACGTGCAATCGAATGTAATTATCTGCAAAATGTGTATTATTCATTCGTATCCGCAATTTTATTTGCCAGATAACGTTTCTATTTTATTGCAGAGCCGAACTTCGTACTTACCGTCGAACTTTTCCAACATTGTTAGGTTTCAACGCGAACTCCTGCATCTTCCACTATAAAGCGAGCATGAATTTATAGGTCTTCATAGGAATCTCTAAAAGTTATCTCACCTGAGCGGCAGATAACAAACCCATAACTCGCGGAGAAAATATTGTAGCTTCGCATTGAAATTAAAATCTTCCGGAAATTGTGCTCGCGGATATTATTGGCGCTGAACGGAACAAAAAGAGTAGTTTTTGTTGCACACTTCGGAGCAGAACATGTTTAAATAGAATTGAGCCAATTTATGGAGTGACAATTATTTCGACTCTTTTAATATCGCTTTTATTCTGTTTCTATACTTGACAGTCACGTGGCATGCGACTGAACCTTGTTAGTGGGTATCTTTCAATTTACTGCTTCCATGCGTTTTTTATATTTTTTATTCCCTTTATTTTTACATACTGATTATTAGAGCTAATGAGTTCGACGCAAATTATTTTAACGCTCTTGGATGTCGCTTAGATAAGGTTGTATACTAATTAATCCATGGTCATCATACAAGGTGAATTATGAAGGTGTAATTGCGACAATACGGTGGCAATGCGATTAATTGTAACTATTATCTAAATGTATCTGCAGCAACCTCTCTAACCGCAGAATATTCAGCACCGAATACAACGTAACGGAACAAGCACGAAATTCTCCATTTCTGATTTCATATACGAGGGCTGTCTCTTTAGTTTTCCATACAGCCCTGTTAAGAACAACGTTGCTTATCAAAATTAATTTAAAACCAAAACCAAAGGTGTGGGTGTTTCAAAATAAGGAGGAGAAACCAACAAAAGTTATTAGTTTCTAAAGTAACTGAAGAAAATCGTTACGGGTTCTCGGGTCATTTAGACCCTTTAGAAAAACGAAGAATGGTTAATGACGATTGGTATACAACCGTTTGTTTAACGATTGGGCGTGCTCCGAAAACCAACCTATAACCACGAATCAGCCACCATCACGCCTAGATGAGCTCGCGTATAGCTTATAAGGCGATTGAGTTTTTAGAGTAGCAAAATATGGAGCTATTACATCATCCCCCGTATATATCTGATCTAGGTCTCTACGACTTTTTTTACGTTCCCTAGAATCAAGGGCGAGCTGCGTAGTTAACGATTCTAGTCGTTGGAAGAAGCAGCCAATTCCCTTAAATTGCTAATTTTTCGGTTCCAACTGATGACTGATGTAACAACTCCCGTACGTATGTGTTACTAACTTTATTGATAGTTCTAGTCATGTTGCTCTTAATTATGCCAGGTAAGGAACTGTGCATGCGAGCTACCAGCCATGGTAGCAGTTGTTTTAGTGAGCAATTCTCTGCACTGAGGAGTTGATAATAACAAAACTGTAGAACACATTAAAGGACTTCTGCTATTATGAACTGCTGAATTCCGTTGGGCAGCTAACAATACATATAGAAAAAGTGTAAGCATTAGAGCAAATGTTTAGATCTATTGTTTATATTCACTAATTATATCTTAATATCTGTATTTTTTGTTTTCTCACATTCTTGGCGAGAAAATATTCTTTGTTTCTTCTCCAAAATCTAAGAAGAAAAAATATATTCTACACTATAAAAAAACGCTCAGTATTCTAGTAGAGGAATCGTTTCAGTGTTTGTAATGCAAATAGGGACGATGCGCATATTGATAGAATCTGATGACGCAACTTTACGTCGTTAGAGCGTTCTGATGACTATTTCAAAAAAGTTAGACGCTACGACGAAGGGAGCTTATATAGCGGGTCTTACGATGTTGAGGCACGGGAATTATCGACCCGCGTTCCTCAGAAATATAATGAAGCAATGAATGTTCAACTCCCCACAGGAAAATGTTTTCAAACATATAAAATGCTGATCGGGCGTTAATATTTATGCCAAGCTGATCGATTTACTTTTCTTCGGCGAGAGGATTCATGAGTTGCGATTTGTTGCTGAGGTCGTGTATTTTAAAACAGCGTTACCTAGAAATAAATAAAGTGCGATGGGCGTACAGTCGATGAAAATAATGTAGAAATCAGTCGCAGCTTTATTAACGGTTACGCTGAAAAAAATACATTCAGCGAATTACAAGTTTTAATCAGTAGTAGTTTTTCCCACTTTCTATATTTTAGAACATTTTCTGGTAATATCCGTCTTTTACATCCACTCCACTGTCCCATGTATTTTAACGTTTTCTTCATTAGAATAAATTGATTGGTCAGAGATACTTTTCGCGCTTTATTTATTTGTAGAATGGATTAATTGAAATAGAAAGTTCGATTTGGACTGTACCAATATCGTTAATAAGTTGCTTAGAATTGCTTTCTAAAGACAAATAATGCTCTCCAGGTATGACGCATGTGTTACGCTCGAAAAAAATATAGTTAGTTTATTCACAAGGAAATGGTAAGAAATATTAATTACTTGGACATTTGAATTTATTGGATGAGGAATACGGCAAATTAAAACGTGTTGGCTGCACCTCTAATTAAAACGGAATTAAAAAGGATGTTCTATAAATTTGCTATATACCTACGTCTTATTTATAAAAGTATTTAATGGCGAACATCCTTTGGGAGAAGCTGTGTTAATCAACAAGAAGACGACAAATAACACTTATTACGAATAAAATTTATATGTAAATACTAAAGCACCGGACACCTACATGTTCTTATATTATTTGAACAATAAATATTTATGCACCTTACGAAGCAAAAACTAACGACGCGTTGGGCGTATATGCCTTACATCGGCCACGTATGATAATTCAATTGCTTGTTCAATTAGTGCTTCGGAATAAAACCTCGTGCAAGCAGTAATAACACATCATTATACACAAAGAGATATTTATTCATATTAAATTGCAATTGCCAACCGTGCTGACAGGGTAATACATTTCTGCGGATGTACTACACGCTAAATAAATGCCCCGTTGTAACTGTGATGCTGAAATATTCAGCTTAAATAATTTACAATTACATGAATATTCAGTACCGTAAGTACGACTTCGGTTTTTTCCTAGACTAGGAAAGATTAAATTGCATACATTTACAATTTGATGAGTATTAATGGTGTTTTTCCGAGTTCCCGCTTGTTTCTCCTTCAATATAAACATTGCGCGGTAGTTTTCGTTTATTATTAACGTCTAATCAAATCGGTATTCAAGAGGTACTGAAAGTAAATGGGAAATATCGAAACCGCAACGATTGTAGGCATTAATAACTGAATTATTTGTCAAGAGGTGCTCCGTTCATTTATTTAAACGCTTGCTGAGAACGAAAGAAATTGGCATCGTTTATATACCTTTTCCTTCACGCTTTTTTTCTAAAGTCAACAATAACTGCCGAACGAAATAACGAAAAAACAATTTTTTCGAGATATCTAAGCTAGATGTGAATTTTTTCAAAAAAAAAACAAAAACAAAAGGCTAATTCAATTGAGTTCGTAAAACTGCAATTCTTTCTCTATTTGATCGTCTCTTTATCTCCACTAATTTTCCAGATCTCCCACTTTTCTTGCGTCCAGAAACTACAAAAAATGTAGCTAGGGAGTTTCTGAAATTCTAGTGATTTTCCAGAAAGTAATGCAGAGGAATCAGACACGATATGTTGAAATAAAAATATTATTTTGTTTGATAACATCTCAGGAAATTAACAAAATAATACATATGCCTACTAATTTTTTAATTCGTCCCGCTGGATAGTATGAAGCATAGGATAAATATAAGTCAAGGAATTTTAACCCGATAATGGGAAAGATTCCGTAAATAGGAGCCGGAGATCGGACGCAAGCTACTTTTGATAACATCTCCTGGAACGGGATGGTGAATCTGCTAGCTTGTATCATCTCGTGGAAAAATGTCCCACTTCCACATATTTCACATTCCAAGGACAATTTTAGTTTCAATAACAGTTATCTGGTGCCGCCATGGGCTTTCCTCTCTTCCCAATCGTGCTGAGGTGCTTAGGTCACTCTGTTTATCGAAAACCCACACACACTGACAGGGGTCTCAATGCCACCTCACATCATCATCCAGCACATAAGTTCTCAGTTCATCAACTCCTTGGTTCACCGAGCGGTGACAGTCTCTGAACCCAACAGCAATAGAGTCAACAACAAATATCTTTGTTCGACCAGCAAACCAACGACTGATCACTCCACCATCAAGCTTTCTTCTTCCTCTTTCTCTATGCAAGGCTAGGCTCACGCCTCTGGGCCTCCTTGTCCTCCACGATCCTTTCTCCTGCGATGGGTGTTGTTGTTGTTGGCGTCTTCTTACCGGGGATGACCTCTGTGCATCTTAACTCCTTTCTCTTAGTAAATCAACCATCAATCTTGCTATCGCTTATCTTTCCTATATCCTCGCCCTACCGTGATCGTCACACCGAACCAATCAACGACAGGCCACACTCACCGCCGGCATAACAGCGTGCTACTCCTCTTGTTCTCCACAGTTGGTTTTCGCCTCCAGCATGGTTCACATGCTGAGTTACCGTGATCAACTGCTTCCTGCTCAGTTAGCTTCGCCTCTGGCGTGGTTTACACGTTGAGCTACCGTGATCAACTGACATCAACCACTTTCCTGAAGAAGCCCCATGCGATCGTGGGCGAAACGTCGAGTTTTTATTTTAACCAAAACGACATGACACGGTTCAAAGCCGGAACACGTTTAGTTTCAACTGAGAGTGGAAGCCTACGTTTGTATTTTATTCTTGTCTTTGACATAAGTAACCCTAGCTTTTTGTCATTGTCGTTCAATAGTTTCAGCGTTCAATTTTGCTAGCTTAAGTTATTCATCTATGCTTGAAGAAACCACTCAATTGCAAGCGGTTCAATATGATTCTTTGAAGTTGAAAGGTTGCGTGGTGAACGATTTCTTCGGAATAGATAATAGAACACTTATTTTATTTATTGAAACTTAATTTCTCTTCTATTCAGACTTTGAAGTGCCGCAAAATATTCATCAAATAAATTCGTCTTTCTAAAACGAAATCGTTATTGCCATACAACACCCAACGTTTCTAATAGATTTATACGAGACCTCTTTCTATGGTGGATGCGTTCGTTTGCTGGTAACACGTTTCGGCCGGAACAGAGAGATGCTAGCTAAAAAGAGAAGTGCGGAAAATAAAAATGTTCCCTGCTATATTGATGAGGCACTTTTGTCAGATGAAAGCAGGACAAGAGAAATACGTCCTTTTCTAACGTTCGGCCATCTATTTTCGCGTACAGAAAATTGTTCCGAGTTGGTAATTTTTCTTTATAAATTACTTCGCCTATATATCACAAATACACCTAAAATAAGAAGAATTCGGATACAATTTCTCGTTTTGGCAGTAATCTGCCCAAATCTTTTATACAAAAACAATTTCGTGCTGCGACGAAGCCTCCCTTTTTTAGAAAAATCGATCGCTTCAATCACATGGAAATCCCTATTTCTGTTAATAGATATCCAAGCAATTTCTCAACTAAACGACTAAATTGTAGCATCATCAAGGGTGTACCTACATGCATTTGTAATTTTGTTTCTTTTGAATCGGATAGATGTAGTTGCTACAATGTTTGCGAGATTGTGGCTTATAAAGTAACATATTCTACAATACTTAAACTTTGTACGTAGCACGCGAAGATATTCTTGAAAATTATGCTTAAATAATTTACAGTAAAACGCACGAGGTAGGATCATAAAATTTTATAGGCGAAATCTGAGCGAAGAAGCTATAAAGCTCCTGTGAAGATTATAAAAGCACGCCACCTCTAAATCATTTACTGGTGTAAATTTCTCCACAAAATAGGCGCGAAATCGTTTATAGAGACTGTCCCACGAGTAATGTCTCGGCTTATAACATGCAAACTGATTTACTTCTTGTATAAGATGTATAAGACAATTATAGACATTTTAAGGTAAAATAGCAGATGTCTCAGTTAATACCTTATTGTTAATGAAAATGAGCTACTAATTATGGTAATGGAAATTATCAAACTAATGTCCCAGAGTAAGTATAGTGTAGGAAGTTCTGCAAACGCGTCTAGCACTTAGGTGGATGCATACCATTAATTTATTCTTGACGTGACGGTCTATGCAATAAAAATTTTATCGTCAGAAGAAAGGAACCGGCTCTTATTATGTTCTCATGAAGAATTGCATACCGTACCGTACCATCCTACGCTTTAATAGTTCATTCGTGACATTGAACGAGTACGGCGGTTATTTTTAGAACGAGACGAAACACCATATTTCTGTTGGCTTAATTAAATTGGCGAAAGTAAATTAGAGAAAAGTTAAATGCATTTGTCATTCAACGGTGTACTCTTGGCCGAGAACCAGCAATGTTAATAACGGCATTTCTTAGTGATGAACCAATTAAAATGTTTCGTTCTAACATTCGCGAGTACACCGCGCCGAAATATACGACCAGATGAGCGTAATATTTTACTTCACAATAAAAATTAAAATATCGTAAATTTCGCCGAACGAAATGCGCGCCGTTCTTGGAAGTCGTTGATTTATGCAGTAATGAGAGCTTCTGTCAGTGACGATAAGTCCGTGTAGGTTCCTTTTACACGCTTCGGTTCACTTTTTATTTACATAGTAGAAAAGGAAATTGCAGTTGATGATTGGGTCTCAAGTACAATTCTCTTTTCAATTATTGCTTAGACTATGGACAATTTCGTTTCCTTTTACTTGTTATTATAGACAGAACCTATTTTATTTTTGGTTCTTTTAGGTTTAAGAGCAATAATTTAGTTTAATTGGCATTGTGGGTTTTTGGTTCTTCCTTTCGAGATGCCCAAAGCTTCTCCTATTTCCCTAATCTTAATTCGGCGGGTGTCCAGCACTACTTGAGCCCTTCCGATGTTGTCGGTGGTAGTTGCAGCTTTTGGCCGCCCCGAACGTTTATCGTCAATTAGTGTGAGGACGTTTGAATTCAGCTGCCCAAAATTTCAGTGTGACAAATAATGGTGTAGAGCTCTTTTGAGCAGTGTCCATCTTCGCTTTAATTTGAGTAGGCGAGTTGTAAAAATTTGCCGAAGGCCCTGGGATCCTCACGACTACAGCCAGTATTTCTTCTTAAAAGTAAATTTAATGTTGAGTAACCTCTCGCATCCTTACTTTCTTCTTCAAATAAGTGAACTGATAATTTATATTCGCAACGATGTTTCAAAATAAAATCAAAATATTCTAGCAACTTTTATTATAATAAATGAGGCTTGACAAAGCATCCTTGCTACCTTTTGCGCCAGATACAAACCGTGATCTTAAAGCCACATTGAAAGGAAATAGCTCTCTTTAAGAGCTCGCGAATAATAAACCGTAACGAATGTGTAATAATACAGCTAGAATAATGACCAGAACAATGTGGCAATATCAGTAGCGACGTCTTTTACGGGGATATCTATTTTACTCGTATAAAATACGTCTTATCCTTACGGTCGAAAAGAGAAGCCCTGCTAGTAATAAAACTGGCAAAGGCTTTGTTGAAAATTCAAACGGGAGGAAATTAAATGGAAGCTGGACTCGGTCGGATATACATTTTACATACTGTTTCCATGCTAGAATTTAATATTGTGGGGAGGATGCTATTACCGTTACTGACTGCTGTTGGGGTAAATATCGGAAACGAACGCTTATCTAAAACACAAATTTAATTGGATAGATCCCGCGATTGCGCCGAGGTTTTGTGTCGGTTACGTTTAGTTGATTTAATTATTTTCCAACAATTGTAACTGGTTATGTGACGCGAACACTAAAATTGCTCTTACTCGCCGTACTAAAACGATACTCGTATACGATATTTATTGATTTTGAATGTTCACTCGAATTGAATCTGCACGCAATTAATTTAGGAGTAACCATCAAAAACAAGTGTAAAAGCTGTTCTTTCGTCCTTGGGATTATGCCAAATATGTAATGTAAATGTCATTGTTAACGCTAACTCGGGGAACTTCAGGAACTTCAGGAAATGTAGAATTTTGCCTATTGTGTAAATAGTGGAAGATCCAAAAGATCTAAAAATACGAGGATACCAGCATAAATTTTTACGAGATTAAATTGTGTACTTTACTCTATCTAAACATGGTAACTAAGCCACAGAGGCTATGTGTGATATATTACACCCAAGATGTATTAGCCAATGTAAAGTGAGTATTTATAACAGGGCAGAGATTGCTTGTCGTCAGGTTTAATTAATGATAACGTCGCTTGATTATGAATTAGTTAATTATTTTAGTTTATTTTCTCACGTCAACCGCATGCACTCAAATAAATTAAGAATAAACGAGCTGCAGTAATTACGCGAATATATCTTAACATCATCAGTCTATCCGGAAATTACTTGGCCATTCTTTATCTCCGCAGATAATAAATCGCTTTATGTATATAAAAGAAAGACGGAAAATAGGACAGAAGCTGCAGTAGAACGAAGCTCCGCTAATATACGGCAATTCCAGCATCAGCTGCGGCCTGCCTATTTCTCTTTTCCTATGTCACTTCCATTTTCGTCTTGCATTATCAGGTTTTAGAATCTTTGTTTTGACAAAATTTCTATTAAACGTGTACGGCTGGTTTTCTTCTGCTATCCCGCGATGACACATTGTACGTGAGCGTTCTTTTGTATCACAGCGTCGGTTGGTGTGAATTATTCATTGTTGGCAACGGAGAGCAGCTGCCTCGATCGAAAGAGATAATCTCCGAGCCGACGAGGAGTAATTCTGAAGGATTTCTCGTCCTAATAACGTAGAATTAATGAGCGGTTGAATTTTGCGCTTTAATCCGCCAAAAAAGGAGCAGGCTGGTCAATATTTGTACCTTAAAGCATCGCCCCTTATTGGCGAAAGCATAAAAGGGAAGTGTTTCAACATCGATTTGCAATAAGACTAATCTTAGCACAAATATCTTTGCGAGTGCTACATGTAGTCACCAACATAGAATCCTTCAGGATGAATATTATTCTAGTTTGGATATTTATCGGCGTTTAAGACATTTATTTGGCGCACATTGGTGGCTGATGATTAAATATAGTGTGGCTCTGTTTATTTCACCATTTGGAAATATATGTAACTTTCTGCAACCCTTAGTTAGGCACGTCCAAGTTGCCTCACAGTAAGGCGTGTGGGGTGATTTTCCAGATTTTCTGGAAATTTGTTTTTATCTTCAATTTCCGATACTAAAGTGTTTAAACTGGATCTTTATCGACATTTTTACAAAATGGGTAGGTCGATATAGAGTAACTTGTTTTTTATTGAAGAACAAACGTAACTTAACATTTCCAATTGCTAAAGAAAGAAAAACCTAGGATATGTGAAAAAAAGTCATTACAAGCCAGGTACAAATTGCGCAAACTGATTTTACACGATCGCAACTTTTCTTGGTTTTCTTATACTCCTTCCCATGGCAAGTGTTGTATTTACCATAGGAAGGACCTTCTTTCACCTGCATTTGCTTAATTTTTGTTTCAGCGATCTTGGCTGTGATAGTTCGGTGAAATTTAAAACCACTTGTATCACTTTATTTGCGGAAAACTTGGCCATAATTATAAATAACATAATAATTAGGTTAAATTCCATTCTTCTGAAGTAGGGTTATGTCAGTCAATAATGGAAATTATATGGAAAATTAAGTCAAGAAAAATCTTAGCCAATCAGCCTCACTACTGAACGCATAGAGTGCAAATGAGCACAAGCCTTTCGCAGAATAGTATTTCATTATTTCTCACTAACATTAATCGCTATCCTACGACGAGGACGTTCCCATAACTTGCTAGAATCCTCCAAAGCTTTCACTTATTCTTTTTTAATTTCAAACGCCAAGCGTGTGACATTCATGGCTGTTGTCCCATGTCCATGTTAGGAAAAACCAACCAAATCTTTAGACATGCATATTTCGTGTTACGACGTTAAAGAACAAGTTACATACGTCAAATATAACTTAAAAGGCTCCAAATGCAAATTAGACATGTTCCCGCATTAGCACCTCTAACTTTGTTGATAGGTGCGTGTATTGTGTTACTCCACACCGCTAGGACGCCATTTGTTATTTCGTGTTCGGGTTTGTACAAATTAATCATATGTAATCCCCGAAAGTATAAAATTACTGTCTGTATTTATCGCCGTTCAATAGAAATGCCGAACTGAGAGTCTCACTTTACGAAAGCAACGCGAAAAGATTACCTAATAAGACTTTAATTAAAATATCCTCATAGTGAAAATTGGATGCCTTTGAAACGTAACTAAAACAATGACATTATAGGCGAGAGCCTCGAGTGAAATTACACCGTCAAAGAATTCATTTCAACCGAACAATCACCTGGAATTAATCACAACGAATTTAAACAAATCAGACGAACAAGGGACTGAAATTAAACAAGTTTGCCGGCGAGAGCTTTTCGATAAGCGCTCCTATATTGGATAGAATAGATTTTCTAAATTCTCTAGTTTTGTGTTCTGGAGCGTTCTCCTTTCCCGTTTCACGATCGACGAGGAAGACGTTGGATGTCTAATAGAATTTGATTTTATCCGATGTTACGATAAAGGGTACTCAAGCGACTACAAACTAACTAGAAAATCGTTAACAAGTAGCACCGTATTTAGAAACTACGCCTCTCGATATTATCACGAGTTACAATTACTGGTAACAGCTTGAGATAGTGTGCGTTTTTAATTAGTGTACTTAAGAAATAACTTGTTTTTTTGTTGTTTTTGTTTCTTCCACATAACTGCGCTTGCAGAGAAAGGGACTTACTACTATCAAGTGGAGTATTCCTTCTAATATTTACGTTTAACAACGTTTTGTATATTATAAAACAATGGCGTAATACGAGGAATCAAAAGTCGAAAAGCAGCTATAAAATTCTTAACAAAGCAAGGAAAATCTTCAAAAATTATTCGTGCAGAAATGTTAGCTGTACCATTTGCGAGTCACATAGTCGAGAATTTGTTCAATTTAAATGTTATTACCTTAAAACAATTAGCTCGATGTAAATCTAAACAGAAACTTGTATCAAAGCACTGTCAATACTGAAGTTCCTGAAAACGAATTGTTAATGAAACCATAGAATAGGGGAAGTCAGGGTGACATGATCAAATAGAAGAGAAAGACGCCTGCAATTAGTACGACCAGTTCACAAAGGCAAAGTACACGTTAAAGGATGCGGGGCTCTGTAGTTTTTTTGTGTCCGTCCATAATTTACGTTCAAACAGCGATTGTTCGTACGTATCTACATTCAATTACGAAACAATTCACATATTACATCTTTCACATGAACGTTTCGTATGACATATCTTATACCACGAATTAGTAGGGCCGTCCGAAGTCCGCCAACCCATTCGTTTCTGCCCGCTTTGGAAATTTCGCATCATGTAACTTCCTTTCGAGCGAGTGGTCGCTTCGGCTCCACTAACAACGGAGCAGAACGCTACTGGACCGTGGCGTCGGAAACTTGCATTAGTCAGTCGAGAAGTTCTATTATAAGTCATCCATACTCTTAAATTAGGCGAATTGGAGATTCTACTTGGCTGTGTTCTGTTGGAGTTTCGCGTTGAAAGCTCCGCGCTGCTTTCCAAGTTCAACGCAAGAGTCGCCTAAATAGGTACCTCACGTAATATACACTGACGGCGAAAACCATCTAATACTCCAGAGATTAGAAAGTTCACGAAGATTGTAAATATGTTTTAGCGCAGGAACGATACATTTAGTTATTCATTTGCGCTAGCAGAGAGTATTAACAAAGCTCTGTGTTTTGTAGAATTCGGATTATTCCATAACTTATAAAGCATTTATTCGAACAAGCTAAATTTATCACCCTAACTGAGGAACAGTACTGTCTTTGGCACATAAGCTCTACAAATCTTACTGGACTAAAATTGCACAAACAAAAAATTTTTGCAAAATAATGTTTTGAGTTAAACTCAAAAAAATATCTCAAAGTAAGCTTTAGAGAAAATGCTAATTAATTTAGTTTAATAGTGTTTTGTAGCCTTGAAAAAGGTGATCGCTTCATCGCAACGTTGGTTGTAGACATGATGGTAGAATAAATAACTTTTACTTCGGAATTTTGCAATTTTGTATTCTTCCCCCATCCTCGTTTTCATAGATAAAATATGTCGAGAACGTACAATGCGGAAAGCCTTTAATAAATTGCTACTAACTTTCCGAGTACAATGTAATCAAGCTTACATTTTTAGTCGCAGAGATATGAAGGGATCTAGTTTCAAAATCGATACGCAGATTTAATGATGCGTTATATTTTAATGGGTCATAGAAAATCGAATCTGAGGTATCGTTACATTACGTTTGGATCTGTGATCTTTAATAGGATAGTTAACGATATTCGAGGGATTCGGTGCAGGGTGCTGAGGTCTTACTCGGCGGGCACACGACTTGCGATTTATTACCAGAACGTACGAATTTACGTCGATTGTTTGGAATTATTGGGCTGTAATTTTCGCATAAATTCAAATAAAGGTAAGCCATGTAAATGTATCGACGCTGTCACTATTAGCGAACGTTGGTGCAGTGTTAGTTTCGTTAATTCAAGATCTTGTTCCACAACAATAAGTCTTGGGTTCAGACAATGTAATAATTTACATTTAGGTTTATTGTTTGTGAGTAAGTCTATTTAACAAGAGCTATATTCTTTTTTCCATCATAGATACGTCGTTGTTGTTGATGTTAATCTGCCGCATAATTTGATGAAAACTCGAAAAGTTTTTTTATAATAAAACCTTCCTTAAAGTAAGTCAAACTAGACAGGGGCATTTCTTAGTGCCATAATTTCGCAGGGGGCGACGTCCTATCCCATATGTGTTCTATTTGCGAGATTTACATTGTTTTCGGTCAAGAAATGCACAGTTAGTCGGGTTGTATCTTGTTGGTTGTTGGTTGCAGTGGTCTGCAAATAGAATAATAGGTAATGGGTAATAGGGTAAAAGCTCCGAGACATATCGTACATAGAATCAGGCTGTCAGTTGCGTCTCTGCATCGCATGTTTTATGCTACTTCTAAAAGTAAGAGTATCCGATTAAAACTAGTATTTATAGGGCTGCGGTCGAGCAGCAAAATTATTCGATAATTTAGCTCTCGTAAATCTGCATTTTATGTATCTAATAACTAGTTATTCTATGGAATACCGGAATTATACGCTACAAGACAAAGAAAACATAAACGCCATGCGTTGTCTTGTTGTTTCTAACAAAATTCTTTGGCTATTCGTAAAACCGTAGTTAATTTCCCCAACATGTAAAACAAACAAAAAGAAGACGTACGCCCCGCGATGCATATATTCACTATCGTGCGTATAAAAGTGAAGTCTCTTTTACATCCGAGATAATTGAAACAATAGAATGTTTACGAATCCAAGTGTTCGTGATTTATTCGTTACATCCACCCAAACAATTCGGACGGATTTCTTTGATGTACGCTCTGTAAACGGTTTCCTTTCCTTTTGTTTTTGTGTTATTATAAAAACGAGTCTGCCTGCATCTCGGGTTGACATACAACGAAAAACATCCCGAAGAAGAAGAGGAGGACGGAAGACGAAACGCTCCATCGAACAGAGACGGAATCTGGAAGATTTATAAAATGTGTCCGGTTTTTCGACAGTATAACAGTACCGATGCACTTAATAGCGGATAAGATAAATTTTTCGTCTCTCTATTTCAGGACCACCATGATTTTGTACGTTAAAAGCTTGATCAAGCCCGTCGTTCCGAACTAATGACTGCTTTATCGACAAAAACTCGACTCGTCATTAGGAATATTTTGGTATAACAACGCGATTAGCTTAAGTATACGGCATTCGTTCAAGTTTCATTTGTTTGTTATTGTTAACTGCGTGTCTATTAAGATAAATATCCATTTAGGTGTGCGGCGAATGGCTTTTTATATACGTGTAGCTCAGATTAAAATTCAAGATTCTTTTACCAACTCAAGTACGCAATTCTTTATATTTTCCGTACGGCAGTCTTCGTTATTTCCAGGTACAGTGAGTACACTTTGGGTGGAACTATTGATCAACGCTAATTTTTATGCAGTCAATGTAGTTGAAATTCATCCCGTATAAATAATAGGAAGTTTGTAAAAGTCTTATTTCTTCTTTTGTAAAGTCTGGTTTGTGATACGTAATTACTTTCTGGGGCTCGGTGAGCTGTGCAGACAGACTCTTTGTTCCCTGATTCAGTTTTTGTTTGTACCAAATGCTTCGCCAATTGATATGTATTAAATAAATCAGAGCTACTGATGTCAAGAATGTATAAATTTAGCTTTGTAGTTTGGTTATTCTAATTTAATTTAATTATTTTAAAATAAATGGATAGCGACTGCGAGCTTTTGGTTTATATTCATCTCGACAAGCTGCTATCTGCAGAACACGTTCCATTTATAAATGTTTTCAATTTCTTCCTACGATAAGCTATATATTATTAGCCGGATGAAGTAAGAGTCGGTTCAACATTGAAATCAATTAACTAAAACTCTTGTGCTTTTAATACTTGATATTACAAAAAACTACGCATCCCTGCACTTGAAGCTGATTATCTCTGTACCCCTTATACATACGTAACCCATACGACGAGCTTGACATGAATACAGGGAACACGTTTGAACATAACCTGACATCTCCACAATAAACATTGTATTCCATTCTTTAAACATTATCTCCGATGCTGGTCCTCGCAACGTTTCACATCAGCATTCTCTTTCTAAATCGCAGGAAATGGAAAGAGATAGATAATGCAAAGCGACCACTTCTGAGCGAAATTAATTAAAAGGTCGCCGGAAACTAAATCGAAGATTAATTAATATGGCATGTAAATAATTATGGTCGAAATTAAAGAGAGAATCAGTTCATTTTATCCCGAACTCTTTATGATAATGGTTTAACTTGACGCTATCCACCCCTTCGCCGCTCGACCGTAATCGTTTGGTGTTTAAGAGAGGGGACCTTATATTTTATAAAATATAGGTTAGGCTAAGGGTAATTAAATTTCGCTGACAATTTATTACGTCCGAGTTAAATTATCCGTAATACCTCAGTTAATGAATTTTCACTATATTTGGCAATGAGGCGGAGAATATACCAAATAACTTTGAGATCTACGTGTGAAGTCGGATGTATCCATTTTTTTTTATAATTCCGCTGTTAGTTTGAAATTTTATTTGTAGTTTAAGTTTTGTAGCAAAACTGACTATCCGCCATCTTTTTATCCGTCCTAAGTTTTTGTATAGCCTCAAGATAGAAAATAGCGTGACTGTTTACGTGAGAAACCCGCTATGATGATGCAATTAAAGCAATGTTGTTTCTCTAGCAATAACAATAATATTAATAATATATGTTTTCGTAGTTACAAGAAGTATATGGACGACTCGTAAGTAAATATAATAAACTTTACATACGACAAATTAAACAGAAAGAACATAAGCCATATGAATTTATCATTGATCTTATCTACGTACAAAGTAACAGATTTATATATTTATAGAATAGATAAAAATTTTGGTAGGCGACGCTATGGCACTCTTGATTAGACCGCAATGTGGCATTAGTCAAGCAATGCCGCTGAAACTGAAACAACATAAGACAAAATATGTTTCCGCCCGGGATCGAACCGGGGACCTTCCGCGTGTTAGGCGGATGTGATAATCACTACACCACGGAAACCTGTGAAAGTTGCTCTTCAGTACAGTGAACTCCATAAAGCAACATTTAATAAACGTAATTATTTTTACCTTATTAAATAAACAAATGAGTGATCAGTAATGCGTTGATCCTCCATTGTTTTTAATCATTTCCAATAGTCTGTTATTAATAGATTTATATAAATTTAACACATAATTTTGAGGGATATTCTGCTATTCAGTCACTATTGAAGTTTTCAGTTCCTGTACCGTGAAATATCGACGGCCTCCGCCATAAACGCGACGTGCCGATTCACCCCACATGTTTTCAATAATGTTTAAGTCTGGTGATCGCGGCGGCCACTGTAAAGTTTTAATCTTTTTCTCTTTAAACCATTCAGTAATGGTTTTTGCTTTATGAATTGGCGCGTTATCTTGCTGAAAAACAAAATTGCGCCTGGCCCATTGGTTTCCAAAACGTAGAAGATTGTCATGCAATAAGTCTTTGTACGTCACAGATGTCATTTTGTCTGCGCAAAACACTATCCCACTTTTATCGCGGAATCCAATCGCTGCCCATATCATCCACCCCCTAATTGTCTGGCCATTTGCACTTTTGGTTCCTTTCTCAGATCATGATAATAATGCGAGTACCCATCCGGTCCGTCCCAATTAAAACGTTTCTCATCGGAAAATATAACTTTTTCCCATTGTTTCTTCCAGGATACGTGTTCTTCAGCAAATCTCAACCTCGCTTCTTTGTGTTTCGCCGAAAGTGGCGGTTTTCTCAACATTTTCTTCCGTGAAGTTACCGGTGACGCCTTTAAAATCCTTTGAACATTACGCACGTGCGTTTGTACCCCCGCCTGTTCAGCAATAACTCTCGCCGACGCAGAAGAATTGGCTGCAGTCCGCAATGTCATGCGTTTATCCCGCTCACTTACAGCTTTCGGTCGCCCCTGGCCTTTTGGTTTGCCGTAATTTTCCGGATCTTTTAGGAAATTTCTAACGGAATGATCGCTTCTTCGTAACCGACGAGCAATTTTCTTCTTACTAACACCATCCTGGTGCCAGGCTAGAACTTTACCCCTTTCTATCAAGGATAATTGTTTTTTTCTACCCATATTGCAAACACTTTATAAAATATAATTTCTCGTGGTGAAATGTGTACACTTTACCAGCACAACCGCTGCATATAAAGAGAAGTATCAAATTAAAACATTTTTGCATATATTAATGTAATAAATGCACAGGGTATAAATTTTTGTCGCATTTAAAATTCCTATTTTGATTTGGGAAAATCTCGATTACATATGTAACATGTCGATAGAAGGTTTTGATGTTATTAACTTAATTCTAAATTAAAATTTAATTCCTGTCCATCCAACTGATCATAAAGTACGCATTGAAATAGATGCTAAGGTTACGCGGTTATTTTATTGGTTTATTTTCAAATTGTGGG
>LR736880.1:1320033-1337148 GCA_902654985.2 Oryctes borbonicus
TTGGATCTTTCGAAATGAAATTTCTAAGTCCTCGTCTCTTTTGCGAGAACCAAAAGATAACGTCGCGTACCGACTGAATGAACTTAAGAAATTAAACGTAAATAAGGATAATAGTCGGTGCAGAGGAAGAACGATATTGAGATTTTAATTAAGTTGCGCATGCAGACAATGCGTAACCTAGTTCTTTAGAACACAAGCATTTGGCACTTTCTTTGTGCATATATAAAATTTTAAAAAACGGCGATCTTTCAATTTTAATTTTACTTGTGCATATTACAAGTGTACTATAAGTTCCTTCTTGATTATTATTATTATTATTATTATTATTATTATTATTATTATTATTATTTGTAGAAACAATCGACCATAAACGAATAAAGTTTCGAAACGTAAACAAGAAAAATAAGGTTATTTCGTAACGAAAGTACCTATACATGTCACCGCTTTTAGAAATTGATGACGAAAAGACAATAGCGTGGTTCGGTAGTGAACTACCTGAAGAACTACATGTAACGGTAGATTCTATTAACGTGTATAGGAGCCTTTTCGTGATATATGAGAAAAGAAGAGCGATGACAAGTATCTGAAAGTTCAATCTAAGGCGACTTCGATTGTGAGGAAGGAAATAGTCCCACTGGGTGATAAATTAAGGCTGCTTGCATTGTTTCGCATCCTAGGGTGTCTGACAAGGATATACGCTCCCTCTATTGGTCGGGACGTCCTGTAAAGGATTCTAAGAGAGGAAACGCGCCATCAATTGGAATCGGCTGACAATAGACTTTTTTCGTAATTAACGGGAATTTTGTTGGTATTTCGGTCGTGAAAAGATCTTTGTCGACTCCGTGCGCGTGTGGCACCGAAAGATGGAACGAACATAATAATGTAAACAAAATGATTAATAACGCCCGAAATATTGCCGGCCTCCGCCTCGGCGAAATTAGTGGCAGCAAAATGAACTTTTTTTCTTCGAGTAATATAAATAATTAATTCCTCTAACGCTGCTGACATGAAAAATGTTAGGTATATACAATATATTGTAATTAATTATTGGGTAAACGTTGAAAATGCGCTGGCATTATGGCGTATTCGCTTAGTTTTAAATATCCTATTAATTAGAACGTTATAAATTATACACGAAATAAATTAGTTTGGAACGGTTTTAATATTTGATGCATTCTTTTAATGGGTATTTCGTTACTTTTAATTTGTCAAGGAAGGATACGAAGCATTAACAGGAGAATATATAGTAATTAGAGATAATTATACCAATTTTCTAAATACAGTTTTTGCTCGAATTTACGTCTAATTTCTTGTATTTCTTGTATCTCAATCCAGATAGAAGAAGAAATAAAGAAACTTCGTTTTTTTTGTGCTTTTATTAACCGAACCTAAGTACTTGGTCTTGCCACGCTGAAAATATGTAGAAACGTAGTAATAACCGTTCAAAATAACAAAGTAAGGCTTTGGTTTTAGCGATCACCCCGTATAGATGAAAATATCATTGAGATATACTCTATGACGTCTATTATGCTATGGGAGAATCATAGCTTCATACTATTTACATAATAGGTGCAATTTTACAATACAACAAGCGTACATAAGCGCAGATGTATTAGTATATACATTCGTTTAAAAAAAAAACACGCTTTACGCGACAAAGCGACAAATATAACAGATTCAGCATCCAATAAATTCGCGTATTTTGCAGCTTCCAATCTAGCGTACGAAACCGCTTCCTACCATCGAACGTTTTCCTTTTTGTTTCTATAATATATGTCGGTCAATAAGCATTTCTTCCTCTTACCTGTACCATTTTGTTCGCGCCCTCAAAGCTTCTTACGTTCCCCTCGCGAGCAGCTTTACTTTTATGGCCACCTAGTTTCGAGGTTAAGCGGATACGGGAATCAATTTGCTCAATAAATATCTCTAAGGTTAAGTGAGTAGAATAAGATACGGACGTACAGATGTACGTTCGTGTTCCAATATCTTGGTCTAAAATGTTCGTATCCATATGTGATATTTCATATATGTTATGAGAACAGGTAATGGTATTTCAAGAGCGAGTATAGGAAAGCTTTGAGTATTGCATATGTTATTTATCTGTGCCTCAGCAAATGTTCATATTGATTCTTTGGTAGTCTAGATGACTTTAGTTAACTTTAGTTAATGAAGTATCAAATTAGCATTGATGCCGATTATACTGCAAGATGATGGCAATACAATGTATTTCTATACACATATATGTTGTTTTCTATTTTATTGACGCGCATACTTTCATTAACTGTTTAACATTTTAAAGCCACCATTCTAAATTAATTGGACCTTAATGACTAAAGCTCGTTCCGTTGCAATCATCAAGATGATATATGGTGTATTAAACATTATGTTTTTAATTGTGCCTTTATTGCCGATAATTACAACAAAACACTCCTAATCATCGACGGATCAGTTGCCTTCTAGCTGAAATTAGAGTCATAATGCTTTACAATCCTGTGCAGTTATAAACAGATAAAACCCAATAACGAAGATCTCTGGTCATTAAACGGTACGAAGCAAATAAAACAATTTAAGTTCAAGTACCACTCTGTCTACATCGTCGTCAAAGAAAATCGGGACAATGAAAATCTAGATAAAAGATAAAACTGCGATTTCTCTCAAAAATATTCTATTCTTAAAATTCTTGCTAACTCAAGTAATTGTTTCACAAATCAAAGGATCATATTAGGGTAGAGCAAAAGTTTGCTCGTTTTTTGTGAACAAAATTTAATTTAAGGATATAAAAAGCACAAGGATAATTATTAATATTTAATTTATTGTTATGATCGATAGTTCTCTGCCATTGTTTGATAAGGTTTTCGATTCCCTGCTTCTACCATTTCGCTTGTTTAGCGGCGAAGAATTCGCGGTATCCTTCTTCTACCTCGACCACTGCACTGGGTTTTCTGGAGCCTTGTCCTGCTTCCTCCAGTTCCATCAGGCTGATGATCTTCCTGGGGTCCTCGGTCCTTGGTGTTTGGTTCTCGGAGTCTTCTTCCTGGACTCCCTCCTCGGTTACTAAAACAAAAAAATATAAGTTAGTAAGGTGTTAGTACACGCTATGGTGATACCTATGCCAGCCTACTCAGGTGATCGTAGGTGGTCATGTGCCTCGATCCTGAAGGGATTCTTCGGATTCTCGCTAGTTAGCGTCTTCTCGAAGAAGTTTTTGTTGAGCCGTGCCAGGAATTCCTGCAGCCGCTCAGTCTCGCTCAGGTGTGTCAGTGTAGCCAGCGAGGTGCCTTGGGGTACGTGTAGTACTAATCGCAAGCAGCTATTCTGTACAGTCGCGAGGGAGGTAATGTGGGTGGGTGCCGCCATGACATAGAGGGCCGTATGTGTGTCTTGTACAGCATGACGCCCGTTTTAGGATTGAGGTGGAAATTTGTGAGGATGGTATACAACTGTCTGGCTGCACCTAGTGCCCTGTTTCGAGCTCTTCTGAGATGCTCCGCGAAATTCAGCTTTTCGTCTAGGATCATTCCGCGATACTCGATCTTGCTGTCCCAATCGATCTTCGTCGCTCTGACTTTGATCTTGGGAAGCGTTGATCGTGAGTCATCGAAGTAGTTAGAGATTTTGTTCAAATGCGCCTGCGCAAGTTTGACCGCCAACTCGGCGTTACGCGATGTAGCCAGGTTTGCTGTGTCATCTGCGTAAATGGCGTTCAGCACTCTTTGATCTTCCGGTTTTGGAATGTCCATGACGTAGATCGTGAACAGGACTGGGCCTAGCGCCGATCCCTGTGGGACTCCAGATATCATGCTCCTCTCTGAAAATTCCGTCCCATTAACCATGGTGTGGAATCTTCTACCTCGACCACATTGGCATAAAAATAATTTGAAGGTGTAGTAACCAGATGGTGGGCTGGAAGCCGGATGTCAGAGCAACTCCAACAGCACTTCTGGCTAATTTCCAATAATGGTGCAAAATTACTAAAATCTCTGAAAAAAATGTACAATGTATCAATAAGGTCTCAATTAAATTTATTTTTGTTTAAAATTAGTATTTTAACTGGTAAAATTCAACGATGTATGTATGATGTTCAAAAACATTCTAATAGCATTGTATAAAGCATATAGTGTGTCTATTGTGTTACTTAGAAGACGAAGTCTATGAGTAGACGCCATACACAAATCCCCGACATTGCTATTACGAGGTAGTGCACTTTCCTCCCACTCTACTAAATAAGCTAATTTAATTGATTAACCGAATTAACCGAATCTCTATTTCGTACATTCTCTCAATTATGCCGGTTCACTAGACACATGTTAGCATCAGGTATGCAGACACGTATGTATGTATACCAAGCGATATCTGATATTTACACTTTTGGCACGACTGTATGCAACAAACAAATGCACATGCAGATGTATCCCGCCCAAACTCTAAACGAAATCTAAATAGATTTATGAATTTTTTGTAACAGCTCGCACTCTGCAGATCGTCAGTATATTTCAAGTTGTAGAACTAAATAAAGTTTATTTTAATTACTAAATACCGAAGACATTCAGAAGCTTTTTACAAAGCACCAACTTTTCTAATAATGCCGCAAGTGTATAGGTTGTTTCGTCTTAACAAACAAGGTAAAGTACCGGAGTAACAAGATACAGTTCCTTACAATTTGGAATCCAAGCCCTGAAATAAAGAAACTTTCCGTGCTTTGTTTTTGTGGCTTGGAACAAATCTGGGATGAAAACGAAGTAAGATTGATTCGACCGGAGAATATTTATTTCTTACGAGATATTCCGTCCGCGTAGAAGCAAACTTCGCTTATTATAATGAAATTTTACACTATTATAAAGTAGTACGATGTTTTTACATTGCTTCTCTACTGTGTTCCGTATTGCATTTAATATTCCACGCTGGCGCGTAGAAGCCGCGATATTTAAATATTTGATATAATTTTAGCAAACAACTTGGACTAATTGATTTTACCAAACACACGAGCAATGTCAATGGAAACTTTTTAAGTTAAAGACAAAGATTAAAAATCTATTGTAAGATTTCCGCTAAGAAATCTAGGGTATTAACCACGATGACGAAAATGATTTCAAAGATATGTTTGTCGAGAAAAATGTTCGGTGGGGCCGACATTGTCGTGAAAGAAAGCAGACCGCGCGCTCTTTTATGGCTTGCCAAAGTTACAAATTAACTCATCCGTTATCTGAAAAGTTTCACCCTCCGCATCCGACATACGACCGACGGTAGCGCAACTACAACTGCATGAATGGGGGGAGAGAGGACGGAGGGGTGTATATTAGGAAAACCGCTTTTAGCTTTTACGGAAGTATTTCGAATACGTTATCAACATGAGTGAATATCTATCCTATTGTATATTTACGAAACGCAGAATGAAAATAAATCTTGGACTCGTAGTTGGATTAGAAAAAGGTATTATAGACGCGATAGGCCATTGTTAACTTTACCAATATTTTTTGATTCAATTATTAACAATTTCTCCGACATTGATCAGATATGTGCAAAAGTATTAGAATCCGGTCCACCATCTACACAATTAGTTAATCAGATCAAAATGGACAGTAACTCTTTCCCAATTGCACACTTTCATTCAATCTTTTCCTCGACCTTCTTCAGGGTGATGAAATTGAAATCTGAGGTTACGGTTGGCCATGATGGTTTCTCCCCATTTTTGGTAAGTAATTAATGTACTGCACTCTGAGAACTCAGCAAGTACATTGAACTTATATTCTCTTTTGCTTAAATTCTTGTCATGTTCATTGCAGCGATTATGATTCCCTTTATTTCTCTTTTTTTGTTTGATACTATGTTAAACAAATAGGCGTTTTCCTGTGGATTTTATTTTAAGCATTTCTAGCTTAACGTTTTGGGGAATGTATATGTTCGCGTGAGTAATCCCTACGACTAACTGGGTTTATGGTAGATCTGCAAAAACGAAAGTCTATAAATAACCTTTTTGTAATCATGGACTACGCACTAAAGGAATACGACCAACCGACAACATTAACCGTGGACGGTGGAAGCCTAACTTGCCGAATTAGTGCGAATAGCCATGTAAATAATCTTTGCCAACACTTCCAGCAGTTAAGTAATTCTTGCAAATAACGTAACATAATTGCCAAAGTAAACCTTAAGAGCTTCTCTCTTCGATCTAGCAATGCTCATAACAAGAATTACTTTTACTTCTAAATATAAATTCCGTATTTCCTATTAAGTATTAATGCTTATTACAGCAACGCCCTCGTTGATAAGTTGTAATTTCAGCTCAATATGTTTTCTCATGGCCGGTTGTGGGTCCAAATCAACGACCAACACGCTAGTTTGTCGCTGTAGATAATTGATAATACAAAATAGTTTTAACAAGCAAAGTTTATGAGGAAACTTGCCGTGAATATTGAGAATTTACGCGTAGCAATTATACGAGCGTCAGCACTTTCCGAACTCTGCGCCGAGGTGCCTCAAGCGAAGTGATGCTAAGAGCTCTACGAATCGAAAAGTTTCAGAATTGTTACTGTACGCAAGTAAAATTAAACCAATTTAGACGAAATGGTGCTTGTCGTTAAGATAATCAGAGATTTGTTCTCCAAGGTCTCTCCAACTTTCTAAAGCCGTGGGAATAATTAGAAGAGGAAACCAAAGAATATAGTGGGAATGAAAGTAGATGCACTGGAGATGTCCGAATAATCCAAAAAAATTATTGTAACCAGTACCAAGCTAAACCTTTCGAAATGATAAACCAGCCTTTACAGTACTCAATCTACCGTATTTTGAGAATTATAGCAGTCTGACCCGACTTGTTTATTAGCTCGGCCCGACCCAGCCCGTCACATTTGTCAGCCCGGGCCCCCGGTGGACGGAATGCAAAATGGTACAGAGAGAGTTGATTACGTAGGGTACACTTTTTGCAACTATGTACATGCTAATGTTTACTTAAAATCTGTTGCTCTAAAACGCTTAACTAAACAAAATCCGAGAATGCGAGGCCGAGCACCGTATGCGCTTGACACGCAACACACTCAACACATCCACCCCGTCAGCTTCATAATACGCGTACACGTCCTACATACATTTAACAAATGCCTCGCTAAAACATGTTTTTATGTAACACTCGAGTAAAACATGAATTTAATAGTGGCGTGTTGAGGAGGCAGTGATATATAAACCAATTAAAAGTCAGTGGTGTTTAATGTAATGCCTTCGCATCCGCCACAACACGCGTACTCGTGTTGAAATAATAGTCCGACGCGATAGGATCTCTTGCGTGCTCCACCTCAATTTATATGAAGCTGTCTGTGCCCTGGATTACATTCTACATCATACGTCCGTAGATTTACCTAGTGCCGCTTGCTGTTAGCGGTTCTATTATGTTGCGCGCCGTATCTAATAATTCAAAACTCGAAACGTAAACATTACGTCCATCGAACTGTACAGGCGATAACTTGAACAATATTGGGTATTGTTGTAGGCATATACGAAACAGTCGATGAAATCGGTAACTTTTACGAAGTGTACGGCGCAGTAGCTTGCCGGAAATTGTGTTCTAGAATTCTAGACTTGTTAGATAGGCTCTCGAGTGAAGCTTGCTGAAAACTGTTTAATCCCACGTTTCGCAAGTCGACAAGTTGAAACTGTACTTAACTGCTGTTGATAATACAAAACTTGCTGTAGCTGTTGTAAGTTTAACAAGGCAATAAAAGCTGATAAATCGGTCTGTTTCGAAAGCTCATTTCGCGACATTGGAAAAACTGGTATTGTATCAAAATCATCAGATTTATTAATTGCATATTTATTTTATTTTAGAATTATTAATTTCACAATTACATAAGTATATTCGTTAAAAGTAGGAGTTACGTTGGAAAAGAACTATAATAATTTTAAAAATGCTGCATCAGTTTTAAATTAGACTTTGGATTAAATTGCGAATAAAGAAAAAAACGGTGACTAGCCCTTATAAACCAAATTTTCTAAGAAGTTGAGGATTTGCAGATATTACATTGATCTCTTTTTCCCGCGTTTGAAAATTTCAACGGACGAAAACCTAAACTCTTTATCCCAGCTAGTTGGCTAATGACATTTTGATCTTATGTTCGCCCAAATTACAATTTAATTTTAGGTTATGTAGGGTAAGAACGTGCAATATGCACTCGCTATTTTCAAACAGACAGCATAAAAGCGATTTAAATTAAGCTGATAATAATACGGCTTTAAGTATCTTCAACTAAATGGGAATTAAATTAATTCCAACTAGAAAGACGCAGCACGGTACTAACTATACCTTAAGGGCGAAAGATGTTAATTTAATTGCTGCTTTGAGACCTGAGACATGAATGTAATGGTGTCGAATGTAATCGCGTTGAATGTAACCGTAGAATATATTTCCTCCCATCCGCTCGGTTAGAATACGTTTATGCGCTTATATCTTGCTGTAAAGACGTATTTATTGAGGATTTTATTTAAATTTAAATAAAAAATAAATCTACTTCATGATAAATCTAGTGATGAATCTTCAAGATTTGCTATTCCTGACAAACAAGAAGCAGTTTGTTACCTTCCGCAGGATATGGACGATATTGAATTATTTTTGAAATTATTTCCAAGAAGAATAAAACAATAAAAGTACTTGAACGGGACATGGAAAAGCAGCAGATCCCAACAGATTAGCATGAAATTATAATTGGTTAAGCGGTATCCCCGATAATGTGCTACAACCATGTGCTGTCATTCAACAATTACCGCAGTCATGGAGCAACATTGCTAATATCCAAAGATCAGTGCACACTAATACTTTCAAAACTGTATTTCAACAAGCTTGTACCAAATTTGAAACACACATCGCTGGGGCAAGATTCAAAGACACGTCATCTCTCAAAAAATGTGCCACGCTGGAAAATTAAAGTATGAAGAGATTGAATTTCTCTTCAATGTAGTTTGCAGATGGCAGGATTTATTGGCAATCTATGACGAAACTGATACAGTACTGAGAACTGCAAAAGATGGAGGATGCAAAATTTTATAACGAATGTTGGGAGGAATAGACAAGCAGATCAAGTTATTGGTTTATGCAACTTTAACAGAAAATCCAATAAATGGCGGAACGGGTTTTTTTATTAACTTTTTATAATAGCTGTAACAACCACGCACATCCTGGTAGCAGTTGCAGAAGGTTTGATTTCTTTAGGCAGACGTAATGCAAAAGTAAAGAAGCAGACCTACTCGATCTGCTCGGTCACTAGAATCGCATTTCGTTCGTTATACCCATTGAAGGGTCTACTAGACGTCGCAGCATCAAATGTTAGCAACAACTACAACTTTGTGACATATGTAGAACATTCCATTATTTAGCAAATGTTGCATACTTAGAGGGGGCGTTAATACTGTATTACTTCAGTGGTACTAGCAGTAGTTAATGGCACAAACTTAAGAGGTCGGCTTCATTCCATTTGGTCGCCGCCATTTTTAATTATTCGACTAGGACGGTATTAGCTCTAATAACTGTTTGCAATGTGCTTATAACGTGCTATAACGTCGATAGCGCTAGGTGACTGGTATTAGTAAACTAAAAGAGTCGTTTAATCGATATAGCTTTTCTCAATATAAGCTCGTCTAAAGCTCTTCAGAATCCTGATAACTAAAACATTTTTTTTTTAAGAGTAGCTTATCTACCATCATCAATACGAAAAAATTCCTGATCTGATAGGCAGGTGTCTGTCAGATCAGGAATCGTTTCGTATTTAATGCTGTCTCTACCAAGAGATCATAAATTAAAGGATTCTAATGAAATTAATTTTGCAGTTTTCCTTAATGATCGGGTCTGTGTGGAACAAAATAAAACACTTGTTGATATCGCTTTTCCAATCACATTTATAATTAAATTTCCGTTAATAATAAATTTACAGTATTCACCACGGTAAGGTTGTGTAGCGCAAGTAGATGTCGTAAAAATATGACGCCATATATAAAAATGATGCATAAGGAATGCCATAAAGTGAGAAATGAATTAAATATAATACAGTTGGTAGGAAATCCTGTTAACTAAACTTGATTAACAATTAGAATTTTATGATCAAACATAAAACGAAATGGTAATCACGCGAGGGCAGAGTGACGTGATTTATCTGATAATTAAGCTAATATTCGAAATTCTAAAATTTGACGATGAGTTTAATTGCGTGACAGCGACATCGGCACGATACACCATAATTGTTTATCGGGCGTAATTAAAGCTAACGTTAGTATGTACTCAAACGGTACAAAATATTACATTAATTAATTAGACAATTACATAGTTACCGTCATCCGGGTGGAGCATTACATACCATAAACGCTAGACAGTGTGCTTGTTGCAATTAGAGTACAGATCCATGTGTTCGACGCGACGCTCCTGTGGGAACAACTATCTGATGGAAGATAAGAAGTACATCCCGTACTCGGCTTTTCCCACATAGCGGAAACTCTTGGCCTTTGTGTTTACACTTTCTGTGCGACCGAACAGCAGTCTTGTCTTGTTTCATGCAATCGCTCGGAAGAGAACATGAAATATGCGATTCTTTCTAGTCGGTAAGATTTATTATTAACATTGATTACGCGTGGGATATTACATCGAAATATGCATTCGATGCGAAGTTATTATAAGCAAATTAGAATATTATAGACACGAAAAGGCTCTCAAAAAATGTAGCTTGTTTTGGTATGAAGGTGAATAGGATGAAGTGTGCTTTGTTATTTAAAAAAAAAAAGAAAAATTGTTGAAGATAAAGAAAAAATCAACGTGTCTCAGAAGAATACTTAGCTGCACTAAATCCTATTGCTAAATCTGTGGTGTTTCCAAAAGGTTACCTTCTACCCAGTATTCTATAGTTAACAGCACATTTTGAAAAGCTGAAGCTATTGAAGAGCTCGTTGTTGAGAAACTAGCATTTTGCCTGTCTATTTCTTTATTACACCTCAGCACCGTCGTTATATCGTCATACAATACGATGATTATTTTATTTTTTTTAGAATTGTAGTAATTTTATATATTTCTGTTGTAATGCTTTGTTATAAATTAATAATGTGTATTTTTTGCTATTCTATCAGTGAAAACATTTCATTTGTTCCTTCGTTCATTTGTTTTGTATCAATGATCTCTAACCTTTACACTGTCGGAGCTACTCATGTACTGTTTACCCATTGTTAAATTGCAAAACATATTACTTTGAACCGATCGCAATTACATTGAATAATTAAGTGTAATAATAAAAATAACTAAGCGCTATTGATTTGCTATGTACACTACCGTTCAGTGATACAATAAAAATCTATTATATCACACTGTATACAATTATTAATACATAAAATTAGAAAAATATTAAGCATACATTCTTTTCTATGGGATTAAAGCCATAAATTATTATGTAAAGTAGAAATATTGCGACAACCACAATAAAGTCCCTTTTATTATCGTTCCAAGAATTTCTCGGAAGTGCCGATCTTTTGAAACGGGTCGTTTGGGGATTATTAACGAACAATACATTTAGGAAATATACCGCAGTATCATTCTTGGTTATTTATCACAGGCGTAAAGATATAAATTTGCTTCATTTTACTGTTAAACGTGTGTTGGTGTGCATCTGTCGTTTTTGCGCGAAAGTTTTAAGAAAATTTACTTCAAAATGGCACATGGCAAGCCTACCAATGTAGAAAAACGTTCGCGCATTATTACGCTGTTTGAAGTAGGATATTCTGGGCGACAAATTGCTGAAAAAATAAATATGAGAAGTTCAATAGTAAATGATATCATAAAGCGATATCGGACAACTGGAACTATAGAAAATCGTGTTCGTCCTGGAGCATCTAGGAAAACAACAAAAGCTGCAGATTTGAGAATTGTATTATTAAGCAAATGCAATAGAAAATTAACAGCGCCACAAATAGCAGCCGAAGTCAATCGCGGCCGTGAAGAACAAGTTTCGGCGAGTACGGTAAAACGTCGACTTCAACAAGCGGACCTTTATGGACGCATTGCCATTCGAAAACCCTTATTACGTCGGGGCAACAGAGCAAAACGGCTACAGTGGGCCCGTTCTCATCTAGATTGGTCGCTAGATGATTGGAAAACGTGCTTTGGAGTGACGAGTCAAAGTTTGAGGTTTTTGGGCAAAATCGACGAGTTTATGTCCGAAGATCTAAAACCGAAAAGTGATCCCGAACTGCATTGTGCCTACAGTGAAGCAAGGGCGTAGTTCTGTGTTAGTGTGGGGATGTTTCTCCTTTGCTAGGACGGGAGATTTATGCAGAGTGCAGGGTGTAATGAGGAAGGAAAATTATTTTGCAATACTCCAGAATCATGCAGTGCCATCAGGATTGTGTATAATAGGCCGCAACTTTACATTCATGCATGACCACGAGCCAAAACACACCGCGTTAGTGTGTAAGAACTATCTAAAGGAGCAAGAAGAACAGCACACCCTGAAAGTAATGACATGGCCCCCGCAAAGCTTAGATTTGAACCCTATAGAGTTGTTGTGGGATGAACTGGACAGGAGGATCCGAAAAATATGCCCAACTTCACAAGAACATTTACGGAATATTCTGCAACATGAATGGATTAATATTCCACAATCCGTTTTAACAAAACTTATCGAAAGAATGCCTAGAATAGTTCGAGCGGTGATTAACAGCAAAGGAGGTTTTTTCGATGAAAAAAAAATATAATGTTCAGTATGTTATATTATCCCAGAATAACTTTTTATTTATTTATTTTTGTCTTTTTTACCTGTACATACAATAAAATTGCATTTTGTTTTTAGTTTCGTTTGTTTCTGTAACCTTTTCATGTTTTTTACCAACCGACCGAATTTCTCTTAACAGCAGTGTTCATTAAAGTGATATCAGATATTTAAGTTGAGATCACTATTATTGACGAATTAGTAATTGGGTGAAAATTGGCCCGTATAAATACCAGGAGGATAAGAATAACCGAAAAGCGTGCTTCATTGTATCTTTCCTTTTAGAGTCCTTTGTACAATTGATGTGGAAGATTCCTCGCCTTTAACTAAACGAAGCCAAGCTGATTTGAATGGTGACGTCTCTGACATCTGATTGTCGAGGAAAATATGTTCATAATAAATCACTGAGGATCTTAATGCCAGCCCCTTTAGTTTGTAAACTTTCGTAGTGAGGCATTGCGTAACTACAGATTTTTTTTTGATGCAACAAGCGGCTCCAGAAATAGCAGATCCCTGTTTACTAGTTGTTAATATATCACTGTGGCTATCTATACGGCAATGATGTATTCAATGGATCTATTCCGTTTCTTCAAGTTGCAAATCTTCGTCTATTCAGAAGAGAAGAAAATCGTTTTCTTTGTTACAACCAATTAAAATAAAGCTATTACTACTTAAGTCATTCTTAACCACAAGCTGAAGCATGTGTAATTACATGCTTCAGCGTTGTCAATACAGTTACAAGAAATACCAACCAGCGGGAACGGTCGCTATATAAATTCAGTCTAATAGATACGTTACGATATTATCGAAGGAGCGTTGTATACTAAGAAAGTACACTCGCTGATTATATCATTACAGTTGTCCGAGTGTAGAGGGTGGTCCGAACTATAATAATAAAATGTAGACGCTCGAAGGACTCCGGCGATTCTAATCGAGAACTCGTTTCGCTGCATTCGATATTTATCGTCGAAATAAAGAATGTATTGTTCCTGTTTGTGTGGCACAGATATATGGTTTATTATAAAAGTTTTGTTGTGCGTGAATCGCGTTGTGTAGGCATCCGTTTCGAAAATAAGCATTACAAGCGCATTCGTGTGAACACCATTTTGTGATTACTTATCTAGGCGTTCGGTAAATGATATTGTTAATGCGTCTGCTAGAATAACGGTTCGCAGCTTTATATTATTCTATTGCGGAATTGCGTTATCATACGATCTATAAGAATATTACCAATTTCGTATAAGTAATCAATCAAGGGACCTCTTCCGTTCTTTAAAAATTATATATTGGTAGCTTACGTTAGTGATCAATCACATTCAGGCGCTGCAATGGTTGTTTCGCTAATGTAATGAAATATACATCAAATCTACATAGCGTATAGGCGGAAGATAATTCTCCTGCTGAGCAATTTATAGAAATTTTCAAATTCGAAAACAAGTTCTGCACGACATAAAATTATGGCCCAAGTATACTGGGTGTGCAATTCAGCAGTTACAGCATGAATCAAATATGGTAACGATTTCGAAAAATTCTATTGTTGTGTTGCCGAAAGTTCCAAGAAACTTTAATTTGCCGCTTCAGAGTGTAAGAACGGCCGCTCTAGAATTAGCTACATTTATACATTTACAAATTATGATAAAGATAAAATACAATTTATTCTGTACCTTTTTGGAGGGAAATATGACATTAAATATGAACATTAACGACGTGGAGAAAATGGAGGAAGGACGAGTTATTTAGCCGTTTCACCATGATTATCGTTGATTGGAGTTAAGACAAATTATCAGAGATGAAGAGGTCAGATCGACATTGCCCAGTTAGAAGTTGATGAGTCGGTTTAAACGGTAAAAACGGTTACCTTCGATATTGTAACTTTGTGATATAACCATTTGTCTTATAAATAGTGCAAGGTAGCGGTCCAATGATCTCTTAGTGTAACAATAAGATGATAAAAGATTTTTAAACGGTGCCAAAGTTAGAGGTAACAAATGTAAGCACACAATAATCATTAACATCTATAGTGTAAAACATTTTTATTTTACGCGTACTTATAAGCATGCCTGGTAGCAATTGTCTCCATTCTTGCTTCCTTCCGCTATTCATTGTTCCTAACTAATTTTATCAAATTAAGGAACTATTCAATTCATTTAGAGCCAAGCGCCATACCATTTTAACATCACATTTCCGGCACAGACATTTACATTTACAAGCGGTTTATATTCAAAGCAGCGCCAAGCAGCAATAACAATTAAAAACGTAATTATCGATTCAATTTAATTAAGTCCATTCAGCAATTTATCAACTAGAATCCAAACTGTAGGCGCCTTGAGCATTGCTACGAAAACACCTTTCCTTATAGTGTCGTTTCACATATGAAATTTATATTCTGTGTGCAGTTCCATCGTTTTGATGTTAAGTCTATCCTGAGAAAGACAAAATCTATAATTTTCACACTTGTGATTCATTTTATTGCCACTTGTGCGGAGAATTTATAATACAACAAAGGTTGGTTTATTCCTTCTAGTCAACCAGCTACGTACATACATACAAAATAGATTTTATTGAAGTTAACATATTGATGTTGATACGCCTTTGTACTAGAATTCTTGGCAAATATCGTGAAACACTGCACAGTGTAATATATACGACGCTTCTTTTCCAACTATTTACAGCTGTTCCTGTACATAAACAGCAGATGACACCGATTTATTATAGAAGAATAAACATGAATATTATAAGGACGGAGAAGATATTATAGGTTAAGAGTCAACAACAACTACTGCACGCTAAGTGACTCGGTATTTATAAATACCGTGAAACAACGATAACGAGGAAGTATAAAATAACCCGTAATGTTTATTTCGAAAAATCAGTACAAATTATTTTTTAATCTTATCGACACGTCATAAAATCGTTCAGAAAAATAGAAAAAAATTACACTGATTAATTAGGGAGCTATGCCTTTTTATCCACGGCCATTGTCATTAATTACACAATCTGTTAGGTTAAACAAAGTTAATGTAATATTTATTTCAATGCTTTTGTTTTTAAATTTCCAAGCCTACAATCTAAAAAATGATGTAATAATGTTAAATGAGTTCTCTCAAAGAAGTGTGGTCTTTGTCGGCGTACAAGAAATTCTATTTCCGTACGTGAAACGAATGGATTTTGTATTCTAGTGCCCTAACCATAAACGTTTACCTCTCTTTTCCTTACTTTTACTAACAACACCTGCTCTTTGAGTGTTATATATGTTTGCAATTATTTACACCTGCCGCAAGATCTGGCGATTTCCATGATTACTTCATTCATGCTTTAGAAATCTAAAAGGCACCCTACGAAATGATTATTTTCAAATTGAAATCCATAAATTAAGCAATTGTGGCACATACGAACTTTTTCTCAAATTAATTATATACTCAAAACATCGTGTCCGTGCATTGCTTTTGCCGTTATTTTAGCATTATTTTTTGGTTATATTGTTTCTATAAATTTTCTGATGTGTTTTAAAAAATATTGCTTAAAATCTAAAAATAAAGTTGTTAACCAAAAAGTTCACAAAAAAAAAGGTAGATAAGAAAGAATGAAAAGAGAAAAATGGAAATAGTAACAATAGCAGTTTGTAGTAAAATGGATGGCAAGAAGAAACAAACAAATTGCTTGAGAAAGTCGCCAACCGTTAGTGATGAAACGAAAAGTAAACGAAGAACAGAGAAAAGGGAATTAGTTTCTTTCCTAGGACGTCAAATCCAATATTAAAAGCACTGGGCTTATATACCCCATTGGAACGTCACCACCATGTATACAAAGCAATTAATCGTTAAGGAATTAACCGCTCCACTTTAGATTTCTAGTTTCCTTTATCATGTGCTCTCTTAGTTTAAATAGCCACACTGTATACGCTTCAAATTACGTAAATTAAAAATCTTACACAATAAATAAAAAAATTAAACCTCAATTTATTAAATACTTACTCCGCCGTTACTTTAAGGAATTTTTACTTTGATTTTTTCCTTCACTACACTTTAACAAATGTAAATATGGTGACAACTAAGGAATCAATAAAATATTTGTTCCGTATTCCGTGAAGTTGATTGAGTCCAGATTACTGGTACTACTGCAAGTACTAAAGTCCACTAACATTTCACGGATTAGTTGGTATTTAAACGAAATCTTTAATCTCTGTGCCTAGCTGCCTAGAGCGAACTAAAAAAAAAAAAAAAAATAGCTACCAGCGCGTATTTACATTGAGTTGGCGACGACGAAATGGGAACTGGCGCATTGCCGTCGCGGAATCCACAACAATCATGAAAATTCACGGACACGAATTCTATAATTCTTTTTATTACGCGTAGATATTTCCTCGATGTGTTAAGGCATAAATAAATAG
>LR736880.1:1347959-1362872 GCA_902654985.2 Oryctes borbonicus
ATAAAGCACCGTGCCGAACGCAGATCGGACGATCCGATGCTAAAATATGGACCACGGAGCGATGACAGTTATGAATACCCGGAACGATGCGCCACCAAAACATAAAAGGAGACAACAATAGCCTCGGGCGCTCTAACTAAAAAGGGTATAAAAAATTATATATCATTTTCGCACCGCAAAATTTATCATTCGACGTGTGAATAGAAACTGCTCGACCGGCATAGGAAATAAATACTTTTTCGTTTGTTCGATCTTTTCATTTGTTACAAGACAATGAATGGATGGAAGAAGAAAGGCGTAAAAGAGAACGCCATTCGGATGGATCGTGTTCGTCTCCTTTGGAGACAAGTCACAACTCATTTTAGAAAGTTTTAAGATCGTATTGTTGCATTACTTATCTTAAGAGAGTTAATAAATTACAACTTACTTATTTATACATATGTATCCGTATGTACGCATACATACGTATATGGTGCATTATCATATCTTCGTGTATGGGCTCGTGTGTCGTTGAACTCGGCGCTTTAAAATAAACAGGCGCGATGTACGATTCTTTCGTGTAATTGCGTGTAGTTTTTTTTAAAGGTTCTCCTTTGTCTTAGTAAAGAATTAACCACGACTATTGTTTTCAAATACACGCTTACAACTACAAATAGCATAAAATTTCAATATTTGTTATTGTTACTAAAACACAATGAAGTCTACGGAACATTTCGAAATTGTAGAAAGATACAAGAATTTTTATAGAAGTTCAATGATGTCTTAAACGTTTGATATAACTTTGGTTTATAAATATGAACCTCTAGGATGACCTAACCGCTAGCGTTTGAAACTATTTATATGTTTGAACGCGTTTCTTTGGGTCTTATTTTGTTGAAAAATTGTATTTGTAAACCACAAACCATGCTTTCGGGACCACCATTATCTACATTACAAGTTCCTCTTTTTACACTAACTTCTACATATAATGTAGCAATATGAGGTGTTTTAGCCCCATTGTTTCGAAGTCCTTCACCATCTTCCTCCGCCTATTTCGTAACCGTAGTGGCCTTTAGCGACTTTCTGGGACTATCCTCTTCTGCTTCTCTCACTTTCGCCTCTTAACAAAACATTCTTGAGCCATCTCAAATATGATATTCTCCAAATCTGTTCCAACCGATCTAACCTTTTAGGCTGATTATTTGGCTGATCTCTGCTTACTTATAAAGCTCTCTGAATTCTTCTCCATTCTTCCTCTTCTACTCTTATTCCTCCGAAAATCTTTCTCTGGACTCGCTGTTCCTGTTCAACTTATTTTCTATGTTTCGGCCCGTAATTCACCATTCATTGTCATAAGTTGTTGTGTGTTGTATTACTGAACATTATTAAATTAAACTGTTTTTAATAATTTGACGCCTGTACCGGGATTAGCTATCAACTTTGTTATTCTAAATGGAAAATGGCTCCTGTTACTTTCGTTTCAATTCCTTAAACATTTAATTCAAAAGTAAATTATTTACCACCCAAACGCTGTATATACGTTGTGAAGTCAAGATTCACTAGCACTAAGCACGGCATTAGCAATTATCTTTATAGCACCCGAGTGTAAATATTTATGTAAGAAGAGGCTCTGTCTGCACAATGTAAATTCAGTTGTTATTTCGAAGATAAGTAGTAGCTATTATTAATTTTGCTAAATTACGGTTTTTTGTAATAATTTATTTCATATCCTTCCATAAAAATAGACATTCTCTCATCTTCATAATATATTACCTACATATATTTTTTCTTTCATTCGCATCGCAACGCATAAAAATGGGAAAACACAGGAACGCCCTTAATATCTAACAGGGGTCGAACTTTCGAGGGTAAGATAATGTGATAACTTTAAGGGTGCAAGGCAGGTAGTTTTAAAATGGTTTCACGGGGGTTGGCGTAGTTGTTAGCCTCATAAAGATGGATGGAGCAAGCTGAAAAGTAACAATTAGAACCTTCCTCTAACGACTTTTGTATCTATTCTCCCAGAAAGCAGATAAGTGGGTGCCGCTTTTTTTCGATGTTTTATGCCCCGCTTTTTTGAGATTTGCGGTTCGAAAATTGTTACCGCGATAATTTTAAATTATACGCTGCGGACAGTTGGGAAGCGGTTCTTGGAAAATATTACCTCGAAGTGTATAAAATCTGGCGATTTCTACAACACTTACAACCATCTCGCACCACATTTATACGAATATACGGCATTAATGTTTCGTAAGGTCCTACCGCATACCTTTACTTTTATATACAGACAATTCTCGCAAACGATTAAAGTGCTGATGCGCTTTTTTAAATGTTACTGCCTAATAAAGAACAAGATTTTTTTTAATGCAGACAGGTAGCCAGCAGATCGAGATAAACAAAAATTAGGTCCGCTACCTGTGAAATTAATGTCTGCTTTATCAAATCCGAGGTGCAATTATTTCAGGGAGGAATTTTTAGGTAGTAGTGCTTTTTTCTTTCCCTCCTTCATTTAAGTCCTATAAATTAAGCGAAACGTAAACTTTGCGTATATTTTTACGAAGCCTTTAAAGGTTTTATTATAATACGCGTTGGTACGCTATAATTCAAAGCAAAGAATTTTAAATTTTACTAATGTGCATGCTGGATGATAGGTATCAAATTGTCTTAATAGCGAAGAAAACTCTGGAACCATGACCTTCGAATTTGTTTGATCTTTGGCGACGTAAGGGTCTTCCAGCGCATGAATTAACGCTTCGCCTCAAGGTCGTAGATGGTTATTTTTCTTGTTGTCTTTCTGCTCTCGTGTGAAGTTATTTCGCCATTTGTAAAATGTTTCTTATTCAATGTTTGTCAAATCTGCCATCCTCTGAATACTCAAACGCAGGACTTGATGCTACAGGTCGATCAGAACGTTTATCATCTTCAACCTCCCCAAGATCTTCCAAAAATCGTTTGCGCCATTGATACTTAACTTCACGAGGAATTTGTGATTAATGTCCTGCTCTATTTTTTCACTTCATAATCGCCTTACTCAAGCAAGGGCTACAAAACGCGAAGCTAGACAAAGAAATGGAATCAGGCATCATCTGCAGCAGAAGCACCAGGGTCCAAATACATTCCCTCATCATTGTTGAGTAGGAGTACGTCTATTGAATCAAAGGTCCGTAGTGGAGAAGGGTACTTAAAAGGTTTCGGCTATACAAGGTGATAAAAGATCACATTAGGCGCTAATAAATTGTCGCCGTTTCCTCAACATCACTGAACGCACCTCAATCTATTTCGCTGAATAGCGTTGAACATAGTGATTATATTAGACTCATTTTTATATTCTTGGTTCCAAAAAGAATTGACACATTTCTTTCAAGACTCAAAAATCCGCAGGGCCTTCTAATATTACGTTTCCATTTAATTTTTGATACATATAAAACATTTCGCTGTGTCCCGAGAAATTGTACTTGTGCGAAGTTTGAACATACTTTTTTCATAACACGCAAGCCAATGTGAAATTCGTAACAAATATTTCTAAACATCGGAAGTAATTCCTACTAATTACGCACTTACACAGTCGAACTTATCGTAGAAGGAACCGAATTAATTAACGAGTAATATTAAGTGAACTACGGTTACCCAAATAGTTTAGACTATAGCCTTTTTTACCATAAATCATTTATTTAATGGATTCTACTCGGTTCAGAGAAGAAAAAGGGTCAGGCTTTTCGAAGTCCGTGTTATTATTTTAATTACAAACCTACGTCTTCAGAACCAGTTTAAAGTTATTATTTGAGAGAAAGGGATTTTCTAAGATGGACCGACGCGACGCTTACTCTCACATTTGCTGTCTCTTCTGCTCCGTAGTAATTATTTTTAATGCAAACTCTAAAGAAGTACTCCCTCTGTTCTCAAACAGACTTAATCATTCGAGATTGCTGAAGATTTTATGGTGGGCGAACTAACTATAACAAGCGTTACATTCGACTGTTTATGATCTCCGACTCAACACCTACTTCGAGTTTTTATAACTTCTAATGTTCTCCTGAAAACTTCTGGCGATACGATACATAATGACGCCTGAAGTAGAAATAAAACAGCTCCAAACTGGAGTTCTGGAAAGAATTAAGCCCTATGTTAACATCCACTTAGGCGGCAGTAAACTATTTTCGGAGGTCGCGTTTTCCGTTTCACCACCACCGTCCAAAGTTCGAAATTACACGCTTAATGTTAAGTTATGAGCAAGTCTGACGCACGGCGAAGTTAAGGCTTAAATATATTTAAATGCGATGTAAGTAGGGATATTACTATTCATGAACATCAAATATTGATCTGATCCAACCTATGCCATTATGAAGCCGGTTCGTGCTAAGATTGTCCATTGTTGTATCTATCCACACATAACGAAAGCAAATGCATTTTAAGTAGTGTTGTGCTACATATAATAAACGCCGTACGCTCGTCCATGTGGGAGGAATAACGATGAAATTTTTTCCAACGTGTTTTAAGCCGATGTAATAGGTTGTATTATTATCGGGATATTTAGTGTACTATCGCGTAGATCTTTCGTCTTTGTTGATTATATACTGAAAAAAAAAAATACTTATGTACTCGTGGGTCAATGTGATGTTAATGGAACTCTTACATATTTTTCTGTTAACAATCCGTTTTAAATTCATCGGTTGATTATTGTAGAAGCGTTAGTCAATAACAGATGAAAAAATACACATGAAATGAATTTAAATAGCATAGAAGATATATATAAGATAATAAAGACATATGTTGAAGACTATAGAAAATAGTAGAAGTGTCTTTCGGGTGATGTCGCATAGTTAATATTTTACTTGACGTTTCGCTGACCATGCTGTCAGCTTCTTCAGGAGATTTCTAAAGGCTGGTATTGTTGTCTCTTGCTCCTCGTTATATATCCCATTTCTGTTCCGCTTTGCTGATCCATAACCCTTCCGCTTTGCGCTTTCCGCTTTCCCCATTATTTCTATCGATTCGCATATTTAGGTATTAGCCAGGACCAGCCACTACTACCCGAGGATAATACGCGAATCGATAGAAATAATGGAGAACTCTAACAACTTCAATGGCGAAGACGGATACAAGATCAGCAACACGTGGAACGACGCGATTCAGCGGAACGGAACGGCTATGGATCAGCAAAGCGGAACAGAAATGGGAAATATAACGAGGAGCAAGAGACAACAACACCAGTCTTTAGAAATCTTCTGAAGAAGCTGACAGCATGATCAGCGAAACGTCAGGTAAAATATTAACTACGCGACATCACCCGAAAGATATTTCTACTAGCGATTGCGGTCGTGAAAGCCTACACTCGAATATAGAAAAGTTAACAAAGCAGCAGTCTTTGCAACATATCACTTCTACACCAAAATTGTTAAATTACTGCAATATTGTAACTGCACGACGTTGAAGGCTGCTGTTATTAGCACCATGTAGAGTGTCGTTCGCGCCATAGTGGTCACGTACGTAAGAATCCTGCGGGTGTATGGTTTTATTAGTTAATTCTCCAACCAATGATAATTTCAGGAGAACAGCTAACTAACTCGTCTTCGTTCTATTTCCCTCACGTCATATATGTTCGCATTTAACTTAACATTCTCCAACAAACAAGCCCAGAATAAATCCTATTTTGTCTTTATCATACTATAACAACTTAAATATTACTTTGTAGTAAGTCGTCGAGTCCAGCAGTAAGTGTGATTGCCTCTAGATCATATAGCCGTATTGGGCTAAGTGCTTAATTTTTCAAGCAAATTTCAGTGCTGCAGTGTTGAAATTTATAGGTTAAAAAGATCCAATTAATCCATCGGGACTACAGGGAGTAATTGTTTATTTTTAGTTATTTTGATATATCAAACAAGCGAACATCGTTGAAATCTATTAATAAAAGAGTTATTTTAATTGCTCAAAGAAATATATTACTTCCTGAAGGAAAAGCATATCTATTATTATCGGAAAAAATAGCGCCATTAATCAGTTTCTTTTAGATATCTCGTTCTTTCTGTATCTACACTCAAAACTTAACTACCACATCGCGCAGTACGATTTATTATTGAAGCCAACAGCCAAACCGAAAAAATAGAGAAAATAAATCATAAATCAACTTAGCCTATAACCTCCGGCTTTATACTTCTATTGTTACGAGCTAATGTAGTTACGCAACGCATCTGTAGAGAAAAAACGCAAGGAGGGTCATGTCGTATTAGACAAACTGCTGTATTCGGCATGTAAAAAAAATTTAGCATATCATCAAACAGGCATTCGATGAAGTAGATGCCGTAAGAGCGGATTCGAACGAATGAGAGAATCATGTCTGCTACATTTATCATCCTACTCCTTCGCCGATGGTCGTACCCCATCAATATTTCTTTCTGAATCGCTCGATGTAGGTAGGTTTGTCAAGTTGTCGGATAGTTCATTGTTTGATCGTAGACGATAGTATTTTGTATCCAACTGTGACAGTCTGAGGTGCTATATAATTTTAAATATACCTGCGAACATTAAAGCACCTCAAAATTATTCAGAAATTAATAAGATGTTACGTATGGGTAGGTACGGGGATATTCACAACACAATAGCGTTGTGCCACAACAGTATATGAAAATAACAAAATGTGGGTGAATTTAAACAAGTACCTTTTCTTGGGTACCTGCTTTATTTAGTTCTCTAATTAACAATCCTGTGAATATATTACAACATTTTGCTTTTAAATAAAGGTCTTCGTGAGGGTTGTGTCGATTTCCGTGAAATTGCTCGATGTCTCGAGCTCGAACTATAGATAGAATAAATTGGATTTGGTGACGATTAAATCAGAGAATCAACGAAGTAGTCCAGGACCAAATTCTAGATCCTCCCGAATCACATATTCCAAACAGGGTCACTACCTTTTACGTTTTGCTCCTAGGAATCACTCTACTGCGGCATGTTATACCACAACCGTGGTGGCCTGCAGTTGGAAGACAAACTTCCACCTAGTGCATCAGGAATTATTGCGAATCGGGTTAGCTGTTCATTGTTCTTGGACACTGCGAACGTGGGGTGGTGAGCGTTACTTGGACTCAAATTTAGTTCACCATAGCGGCCATGGATTATATAACAGCGACGTGGAAACTGTTCAAGATGAAGAGGCAAGTGAACCACACATGGCGGTTACTCGCGAAATGATGGTATAGGAGACCATTATCGCTACCATATCGAATTACAGGTACTTTGAACCGTGAATGCTTAATATCATTTAGTGCGAAATATACTTTCTACCAAATTTTATGTTATTGAAAAGTTCATAGGCGTGTAAGAAAAATAGAGAAGAGAATAAGAGAAGAAGCCCGAGGAACGCCCCTAACTGTGGCAACACTTGAAAGACGGTGTCGCAAAGTGCCACAGATAGAAGATAGAAGCAGTGCTCTGTGATGGTGATGAATGTATTAATAATATTATTACGTACGATAGTTTGTAAAGAGCGTTGGATTTCATTTATCTAGTTTGCTATTTTTAAAAGTTTGACAATGATTTTTTTATTTTTAATGTTGACAGACGTTAAGTGTGGAATAAATCCATTTTTATATTGAATATATCGCCTGAGTTGTTTGTCTTTGAGTCCCGACAACGTTTTTTAAAGACAGAAAAACGTTACAATTGGTGTCAGATGTGGGATATTGGCGATATATTTGGGAATAACTAAAATCCCTACAGTTGAAAACAATGGCAGAATTCTGTAAATTAATGGACTTGAAAGTAGCAGACCTAAGAAGAGAATTAGAAGAAAGGGATGAAGATACTAGCGGGAAGAAGCCCGAGCTCCAGTTGCGGTTGAAAAGAGCCACGGAAGAGACTGGAGAAGGTCCTAAGAAATATATGTTTGAAGTGCCCGGTGGAAATAGCGAACTTTTAGCGGAACTTAAAGAAATGATGGAAGACAAATTAACAGAACATTCTAGAAGTATGGAAGAGCAATTAACTAGAAATATGGAAGAAAAATTAACTAGAAATATGGAAGAGAAATTAACTAGAAATATGGAAGAGAAATGAACAGAAAACTCTAGAAAAATAGAAGATAAATTAACAGAAAATTCTAGAAACCTGGAAGAAAAATTGATTGAAAGTTCTAGAATGATGAATGAGGAAATCAAGAGTATAGAAGAGAAGTTAATGGAAAAATCCAGAATAATCGAAGAATTGGACGGGCGCATAAAGATGAACTATACCGAAAGACGAAAACACCGAAAATTCTCCCAATACGCAAAGCATCCAAATGGAAGTAGGAAATACAGTGACCATCGGTACGATTCAAAGAAAAAATGAGCTGCCTATCTTTGATGGAAAGACGCCGTTGGAGGACTATTTAACTCTGCTGGAGACGATGGCTAAGGTGTACGGCTGGACAGAAGCTACACAAGCAGCCATGTTGTCAGTGGCTCTGTGCGGCGACGCTCTGAAGGTACTCCAGACTATTCCTTCATCTGAGCGACGAAATTACCGAACACTCCTCAATCACCTGGAGATGCGTTTTGGTAATAAACATCTGCAGCAAGTATACCGCTCGCAGTTAAAAAATAGCAAACTAGATAAATGAAATCGAACACTATTTACAAACTACCGTACGTAACACTATAAATAATTCGACAGTTCAATTAATTAAGCGGATTCAACTACCAACTGTAGTTGTGCATTTCTTATTAATACTTACTAATAATTATGAAAACGTGCTTTCGAGTTTACGGAATATTTTTTCATGCTACGTATCATGTACCATACACGAAAACAACTCTAAAAACTAATAGGTGTAATTTAATTCATGGTATTAGTAGCATCACTCATCGCTTCATTCCGTTATAGCATATAATTATTCGGATAAAAAAGCTGCAAACATACGGCTGTTCATTACTCAGCAGTCCTTATGTGAATTATATCAAAAAATTGTATTGAGGTGATATTTGGTTTTCTGCTAATAAACTGGATGAATAAATCTATTATAAGCTAACACCTAAATAATGCGTCGTTGGATGTGCGGTACGTTTTGAGATATTATATTCACTTTATTTTATAATGGAAAACAAATTTTCAATTAGTTATGTCAAATTATCGTTTCTTCACGGCGTGAAGTGTAGAACACGAAATTTAAATCATACCATATAGAGTAGCGCTTTAGTCTCTAATACTCCGTCAAAACGGTTAACACTGAACATTAGCAAGCTGTGTTATTTACAGAATTATTTGACGTAATCCTCTAGAGAAATAAATATTTCCTAGGATCTCTCGGTAAATTTTTTTAACTAAGTAATGATAGTAATCTTCTGCGTGCTGTGAAGTTTGGGCATGCTTACAAACTCCCATTCCCTGGCTTCGTTAAATCCTTTTTTGTACTTTTTCCATTTTCAATTGGCGCCATTAGGCTCCTATTTCTAGGCCATATATATAAGAAATTCCAATTAATTCCGTCTTGAGAACTTTTTTGTTTAATTTACCGCTCTATTCTTCTTGTCAAATTTCTCTCGTTCATTATAGCTTTTGATTGAGAAAAATTGAACCCTTCGTTTCTACACCGCATGGTAAGAGGATATGCTCAACTATCTGATTCTACGTAAAGGATTGATCGCCACGTCGTCCACATATTGTGCTCTGGCCAGCAAAGCAAAGCAAAAAAGGACTCGGGATCTCTAAGGGGCGAAAGCTATGTGAGAGGATCGCTCATAAGATTCTTAAAATACAATGCGAATTTTTAGGATCCAGTGTTTGGGGAACTAGACGGAACCATGGAAAAGAATAATAATAATATTTATTTCTTAAAGCAATTAACAATATCCCAAAAAACAAGTCAAACAAAATTGCAATAATTACAAGGAAAGATCATTCAGTGTCTAACAGGATTTGCGTAATAAAAGATCTTTTACTTTAAACCAAAACAATCTAATGTTGAAAATATTTTGTACTTTAGAAGGTAACCTATTATATAATTTGCATCCAGTAAACAGCGAGTTTTTTTGGGAATAATGAAGTATTGTGTGGTGCCGGCAAAACATAATCCGTTTTCGTGATTCGTAATTAATTGTAAGGAACCTTTGAAGACAGAATTTTCCACGGATAAAAGATGTGAGAAAATCTACTAAATCTAGTTTTCCATCTCTGATAATATCAAAGCTAGCAGATAACTTTGGATCTTGCCCGTAGAAATTCTACGAAGAGCCACGATCCTCTTAATTTCGCGTGTAAAGTATCGAACGGCAAAAAGGAAATAATACCTACATTTAATTGTCTATTGTTTCGGTTTAATCATCGCGTAAAGCGTTTATGCACTTTATTTACTTTCATACCCCATCTTCAAGCCTTCTTCTTCTCAGGAGTAAATCTCAATTTGTCCGCTCGTATAAATTTTATGCTTTTCATTTGTGATTCAAAGAGATAATAAAATTTATAATAAGTTCGCTTTACAAGTTCGACGAATATCATAAATATTGAAACGATAGATACTTAGAAACGTATTCCTTCAACATATTTTATTTGCGAAAGCAAGCGAGTTATAATTACGTACTAAAACGAAGACAATAGCTAATCAGTCCGATACCTGTCTGAATAAAGGCGATCTCTTGAGGAACAATGTCCAATTTACAATTCTATGAGAGATATTTTTATATGCAAATTCCCTGCGAAATGTATCGACCCGCTGCATCCACGGGCCGGGTGCATTAATATAAATAAGTTTATCAATAATTATGCTCGCACGTTTGTGAATACTAAATAGCCGATTCGCCCGCTCGCTTGTCCACGTATCGGGACCACGCATATGCCGGCGTACACGCCGAGAAATCGCATGCACACATCTAAACGCATTTGCGAGCTCATGACTGAGTATATGTAAATACGCGTACGTATGTATGCACGGCATGCAAATTATTGTTGCGATCCATTTATCTTTGGTGATCGCCAGAATAAGCCATTGTCATTGATGAAATGGAGTACTACGTGTCTGGTTTATTAGATCTTCCTCTAGGCGAGGATGTATAATTAGTCGCGTACCGTACAAGACAAGAAAGTCTTTATGCTTGATAGTGAATCTAATTATAACACTTAGCAACCATGAAATTTATACGGAGTGTGTATGGAAGATTGTATGGCATGTCTTCTGTCGTGGAAGTACAATCTGTAACGATTTAATTAATGCTGTTTTTCGAGTTCGGTACGAGAAGTTTGATCTCTTTGTAAGGTGCGAAGTGTGTATCAGTACACGCAGAAAATAAATCTTTGCAATCTATTAATTAACATTGTAAAACGCTGAGAACAATTATCTGTATCACTTTTACATTTAAAGTAAGGGAAACAATAATTAAAGCTGGTTGCACAAAATAATGATATCAGCTTATCAAAAAATATGAATTCATAATATTTTGCAACCATACCGGGGAATCATGAACTTTATATAATCCTGCATGACGTAGCGACTGATACTGTGCCGTATATGTTACCAAAACTCGAAATTCCCAGATCGACGTTGTTTAATTTTTTTGCTAGTAACTTAAATCCATTCTTTTCTTATTTACGTTTCTGTTTTATCATCTGAGTCTCTTCTATTGTTGTTAGCAACGCCTTTGGCGAACGGGTATCCTTAACAACCAGCCTTCCGGGTGGTCTCATACGTTCTTCACTTACCCGTAAGGCATGACAGGCATAATGTGTTATGAGAAATGCTCTTCTGTATCTGCAGAAAAACAAAACGCAAACATGAGAAAAATTAAACTTCTTTTCTAGAATCCCGAAGCATGCAAGTATACATATATATGCAGTTTTATGCATTTGAGAGTAATTTACGGACCGTTTTGTTTCGAATGTATGCATATATTTTTGGCTTGCTTGCTTTGAAGAAATTTATATTACACCACCGAAACAATCCAGAATTACGTAAAGAATTTCAACTTTTCTCTGGTATTCATTGAAATACATGTTTTACCCGTTACAATTGCGGAAGTGACTTGCGTACATAAAATCAGCAACTAAATAAGTTAATTTTAAAACAAATCCTCCTAAAACCAAATATTATCTAGTTAGATCCATCCATGCAAAATTTTGAGGAAACATGGTGCTTTTGGGAAGCTGAGAGAAGTGCATGGTTATAGACAGTGGCAGGGTGAAATGGATTTAGGCCAAAATTCATCCTCTTCAGGCCGGGACATTGCCTAGAAAAATCGCACTGATGGCAGCAAGACCCAACCGCTCGTCACCTAGCATAGCCTCCTAATTGACGTCAGGTCACGGCACTTGCAGCACTTCTTCTGCAAGTACCGCGAGCTAACGTCAACTCAGTTTTTCGTTCTCAACCTGACGACATTTTTTTCAGCTAATCCTATCTTGTGGAGGTGCTCTCTTAGCCGGCAAGGTCCAGTCAGAATCCCAACAGCCATGCGAAGATCTGTTCTGAACAGTCTCATAGTGCAGCTGTTGGCTTTGACGTTAATGGTTGTCACCACCTTACCAGCGATACCGTGACATAACTACTACAATTGGAGCAAACAACTACGATAACAATAAATTTAGTGCTGTAGTGTAAATGATCAAATCAATCAGGTACCAACTTTAAAGATATTAGCCCCCTCAAATTGAGCAAAAATTAGTGAAGAAGTATATAGTGCAGAACTAATCTGGAGTTAATATTGCATTTTTGCTTTATTCCAGTACTTCTCGTAATTTTATAGAAAGACAACATTGATGTTAGTAGCTCTCTCCCTCATATCTTCTTTACGAGTAATCCCTGAATTTTGCGTGCGGAAATTAAAAATGAGAACAACTACGACTTGATAAAAACGCGCTGGGCCATTCCTCACTTGTTTAACTGGCTACATCGTTTTACCGTTACAACCAACCTCACCGGATACTCTTTATACAAAACATATTAGATTTCAAATAAATCCATATGCCTGAAGTTTCTTCTCCTGGAATCTCACATCCTGTACGACCTACGCCTCAATGAAACCGCAAACATTATAAAAATTAATAATTAACGTGATACCGGAGTTCTGGTTGGGTCTAGCGCGATTTACGAGGTGTGTATAATTGAAAATGGAAACTTGGTGGCTTATTGCGGGCAGTACCACCGTTTAACATCTTAATAAAGTGTTAATGGCCTTCGTGTTGTTGAACCTATAAAGAGATTAATATGTTAGACGCGTTGCTAAGAGGCTGTAACTGAAATGGGTAAAATTATGAATGGTGTTTGCCATGTAAATGAGGTAAATAATGAAATGTGTCAACGGTGTTCTCCGCTTACTGCACGCAGTCTAATCCGTCCTTCTTGCACAAGTTCAGTTAACGGACTGGAATCTATTGTGCCGGAGAAACTAATGCACGTTAGGGAATTTTTATGCTAAAGGTATATGGGTAAGTACGTATATAAAATCTACTTGCTGCCTCAAATTAAATCCGATAATATTTATCTTTGCACGAAAATTCATGCATTATTTATAATACGCGTCCGTAGGAGTGAATTTATTCGTATTTTAACACCTAACACCATAATTTTTTGATTAAATTTATTTATTAAAATGAAAACACGTATTTCTTAATTTGCTTCCTCTTGCGTTAGTGATTTATTAGCATTAGGTTGACTAAACACTTCCTCACTATTTGTATTGGTGGCACGACATGAATGCCAACGATAAAAAAAATATTGTATGAATATACAGTCACTTGCAAAATTGTTCGTACATTTACTTAATGTTAAAGAACAAATCTAAACATTCTATTATGTATCTATTACAACACGAAAACTTTTCATTAATGATGTTAATGCCAATGTAGTCCATGGTACTTTTTTGCAGTATTCTTCCATTACTTCGTACATCGATCATTTGTCATTTTGTGTGTGTTTCAGCTCAACACAAGCATTCAAGGCAGAGACTGCGGCCGTTATTCCGCGATTTCTGCTTTCAGTTTGTCAAGTAATGGTGTGATGTGTTTAGTATGCCCTCGTTATTGTTTTTCCTTTTCCAAAATGGTCGATTAACACTGTCCCCAAAAATAGTCGCCACCATTTCCGCGGCTGCTGGAACGGTCTTCACCTTTTTCTGTGCCGATTTACCTCCTCCAGTCAGCTGTATCGGCTGTGCCTTGGCCTCAGGCGATGTATTGAAGTTTTATCTACAGTTTAATCCAAAAATGCCAAAACTCCAACTCATGTCGCTTATACTGCTTCAACAATGGAAATGTTCATTCGAGTGCGTTTTTTAGTCCTGAGCCTGAGTGAGCAAGCATCACACCCAACGGGCGGTTAGCTTTTTCATGTTCAAATCTTCAGTCAACATGTTCTTTGTTATTGTCCACAGCCTCTGCTACCTCCTTAACCTTATTTCAACGGTCGCCTAGCACCACTTGGTGAATTTTTCCGATGTTATCGGGAGTTAAATTAACTACCTTCAGGTGTTACATTAAAATTTATTTTGTTTGCATATCAATACGTAATTGTATTTAAATGTTTGTGTCATACGCCATTTCCAAAACAACAACATCGATTGTTTTCGATAAGTTGCTATTAAACAATAATTTAAACACTTGAGTAGCAATAGATGTTGAAATATCTAGGCACCTATTCAACCATAGCACCTGAGATGATGGATCGTTTTCGTATTTTACACTCTGGTAACAGCGTGAAACGGTCACGTATACTCCAACAAACAAAAAGTGGATGACGGTAGACAAAGAATGTAAAAGAAGCGGTGCGTAGGTTGATCTCGGAGGGAACGGGTATTTAAAACAAACTAAAACATCGTCGCCTTGTAAATATTTAACGGCCATTGTTCATTTATTTCGTGCTACGAGCTATTAAACTACTTGTTAATGATCGCGTAAGAACGTAATTATTTCCGGTATTTTTGTTCGCTTTCAATAATTTACTTGGTTTTCCTTTTCCTTTCGTGGGAACGCCTTATC
>LR736880.1:1367872-1415139 GCA_902654985.2 Oryctes borbonicus
ATCTTACTCCTAAATCCGTTGTATTTTTCAAACGCTAGAAGAGACAACTACCTGCTCCTTCCTCCTGATAGACATACACACACAAATTCTGAAATATAATACACAGGCGGGTAAAGTTACCACGGGGTATTTTTAAGAATATTTGAAATAACATATCGGGTTTCTCTGCAAGGTTATCTTGTTTCCGTGGTGGAAATCAAACATCTACAAATAAAACCCAACCGAATTCTCTTCTTCTCGCCGTTCTATTTTTTTCTTCCATTTCGTATCTCTACACGCCGTTACGTACGAGATATAATTAATAATTTGATTTATATTATTGTTGCGTTGATTTATGAGATCGAAGAGCCTAATGACGTTGATAGCTTCATATTTCGTAATGCAACAACGAAAGTACTAACACCGAGAGGGACTACTTTTTTATTGCGTGATGGAGTATTCTTATCCTATTTTTTTTTTTTTTTTTTAGAGAGTGATAAATCGTTCTAATATATATCTTGTAATGTATGTAATGTTTTATTTACTGTATTACAATAAATAAGAGATGTAGTAGTAAATATTTTGGTCGTTCGTGTATTGCTAATAAACGGTTGCTACATCGTGTAAGCTATTCGTTTTCAATAATTAATTACAGGTTGATGTTATATTTTATGGTTTAAAATTACAGGAAATTGATGACCTCAATCTATGTTCTATCGATTAGCTTAGATAGCTGGCGTTAGATATTTTTTGCTTTGGTTTTGTAGAAGGATTGTACGATTGTAAACACAGCGTTCTGCGGTTTCCGTTGGTAATTCAATTAAGAAGTATATGATTATCGAATGATTAAGCTACAAATACTTATTATTTTGCTCAATATAATTGTTGCTATTGGTAGTAAATTGATAAAAATACAATTCAAAATTGATATTCTTTTTAGTGAAAATTGATATTTGTGTTTAAAATGAATTTTAATTCATTTTTAATTAAAATACTGATAAATACAATTAAGAGTCCTCTTATGTACATTTTAATTGATTTTTTTAAATAATAGTGTTTTTCCTGATACTTTAAAATTATCTAATTTATTACCAATTTACAAAAAAGGGAGATCTCATCAATCTGCCAATTATAAATGAAAAAATACGTTTGTCGCTTAAAAGATACAAAGTACCAACAAGGTTTTCTCTCTAGACGATCTATAAATTAGTCAGATATTACTTATTTTCCTTGACAAAGGAAACAAATTTGAACAATTTTGAATCAAAGCTTTATTCTACTAATAGAGGTGTACCTCAAGGGTCTATCCTATGGCCAACTCTATTTTTAATTTTTATAAATTATAAATTTCATAACTCTGCGTTTTAGTGGCAACAATTTGTCATTGTCATTGTTTCAAAGCGTAAACGGTCTATATTCCCAATTATTTCAATGGTTAGCCTGCAGTGATTTAACAATAAATCTCCAGAACACATCAGAAAATGCCTAGAAACAATAACCGAAAAATAATGCTAAGATAGCTTAGCTTCCTCATGGTATTGATGGAATAATTCACGGCAAACGCAACAAAAGGAGAGAAAAAAATTACATTAACACACGGACATGTTTCTGCCTACCTGGCGTTATCAGCGTGGTTTCGAGGGTATTTTTCATATCTCTTCTATCTTCTCTTCTATCGCTGTTGCTTCACAGTTAATACCACAACTTTCAACTGCCGTTCAGGAAGCAGCGATATAAACCGGGTACTGTTTTTTTTTTTTTTTAATAAATCTCTAATTTCAAATATAATGTCAAATTTTTTATCTCAAATAGAGATAGTATTCATTTAATTCGATCTGCAAAACTATTGGACGTTTTAGTAGACGAAAACGCCAGACGGGAACACACATGTTTACAATTTTTATAAAAAACTCTCAAAAATATGTTACATTTAGTATAGCTGTAATCTTCAAATACTTAAATCATTCTATCTTCCAACTTTCCTGCTAGAATGGTTTTTGGAATAATTTATTGGAGTGTTGGTACTGACGTCGAGCGAATGTTTGTACTGCAGTTGCGAGAGATGGGGCCAATTTCATATCAATACCACCTTAAGCAATATATTTGATTCTGACATGTATATATTAATATTTATACCGTTTATTGTTAATAAAAATATCAAGATATCGGAAGCCTAAAGCAAAATGGTATCGGACATAAACTGGAAATCTTTAAAAATTAAATAAACGTTGTTTCCTTAATTTGCATAAAGTTAACCTCAGCAAGGAAGAATGTTGAAACCAAACAAAATGAAGGTTTTTTCGAAGAGCTGCCTGTATATAAAATACAGAATTAAAAGACAATTTTGACTTAAGAGAATATTTCGTATTTTTAAAGAAAAATTAGTCACTTAAATGTAACACCCTGAGCATTAGTCACGTATTCTAAAAGACCTTTAAATTTGGTGTAACTTTGCATTTATCCCTTCCTTTTATCTTTCTTCGCTCTCTGGCTACATTGAAACCTTCTCCTTGTAAGATATGCTTTAATATATATTAAATATATTTGATTTACTGGATAAGGAAACGGAACTAAATAAAAGTTTAAATTAATTTATTTTTAAAATCGTTCTTGCTCTATATATACTCCATAATTCGCATGGTACAAGTACTTTATCCTACCACGATACATGTGTACGTCCGTTGTTATTTTCTTATTGCTTAGTTTGTAGAAAAGTAATTCGAGAAGAAGCAGCCGCCGCCGTAGAGGCAATGAATTGCTACGCCTATAATTGTCGCACTATATTGGCTCTATCGTTGTACCGGCGTACATATTAGGTAGTGCAATGTTTATTATTAATTGAATCCCATGAATTTTATCTCTTCGGCTATCAGACGTGTTGATATTTATTGTCCTTTTAATGGCACCGTAAAATTACCGGCGTAAATCATGAAGATAGACTGCATTTTGATTACTGCCTACTCAATTATCCACCTCTTTTTGCAAAAGCGATTGATTACTCCATTTATTCCTGTGACGATACGGTTAAGTGTTAAATAAGTTACACAAATCGCAGGAATTAATATAAGAACATTGCAGAAAGGAAGTCTTATTATTGGATCTCGGCTTGAAACATTCAGATCGATACATGCATCTATTTGCTCATCCATCGATGAATCGAAGCTCCTAATTATTGTCTAATATTTGTTAATTTGATTTACTGGGAAGTTAAGAGTTTTTGAAAATTTTCATTCATAAATAGTCCAAAACCTTACAGAACGTATGATTGCCGGAGTCCCATAGTTCGTCTACAGTAACTAGCTTAGTTAGGGTTCACGACTAAGCTTAAAAAATGTATCAAGTTCTTTTAATAAAAAAAAATAACTGTATTCAAGTAACTTCATCACAATGTAAGTGTCACACCTGCTGCTATATAACCCTACCTTCTCTTCACATCCTATCTCTAAGTTGATATGAGCAAGTACGTACATCATATACAACACTGCAACACGCGATAATAAAGACAAGCGAGCCTAGAGCACATATAACTTTTATTTTTATCATGTTCAAACGATTCAAACAATTACGAAATAATTACGAGGATTATGAAGCGCTAATTGCTTTTGCTCGTCAAAAGAAAATTGTTTTCAAACAGGAAGAGATGCGTCCGTAGATAATACTCAAAATGGTGCGCGTTCAGCATGTAACTGCATCTGGTCCCTTAATTATTACTTTTAGTAGACTTATACAGTTGTATATTACAATAGCGTTATATGTTCTTTTAATTAATGAGATAATTATACGGAACTTTACGACCACCCCAAAAAATTTATTATCGGGCCCGACCCCCTTTGACCTCAGCGCTCGACGACTCTATACTTTGATGTCGAATCGAGGGAATCGGAAGCAATAAACATCCATATGTAATATAATCAGCTTATTGGAGCGGATCCCGGCGTGACTGCTACGAATGAATATATTTCGAACTTGTTGATAGGCTGAGAGAGCTGATTCGTATTACTTTTAAAGAATAAATCCGTAGCGCTAGTAATATCTGTTGCGCAAAATCGTATCAATGGTATTAGTAAAATTAATTGTATTTTCTACTTTAGCTTCTTCCTTATAATACATGTATTTTACCCAAATATTACAAGAAACAGAAGACTTTCAACAAAAAACGTAAGCTTTTGCTTGAAAGAGAGGGTCTTTGCGCTTTGATGGACGCGTTGCTGTGAAAACCAGAGAAAATTTATATTTATTTCCCAATGTTTGTACGTATGTAGGTATCATCATAGAGAAGAACTTTATGTTCTTTCGATAAGCTCAGATAGCGAATTCCAGCACACCCGTTTTTTATCAACGGATCATGGATCGTTTTAGATGAGACAGATTTAAATCAGGAGATTTAGGTAGTCAAGTCATTGTTATTTTTTTTTTTTCTCTCTGCTTGTACACTTTAAGCTAACGTAAGATCACCAATTGGGAAGGTTATCGTTGTGCAACAAGGAACTTGTTGTCCCAGACTTCGGAATTTACCGTGGTATGCCTTACATGGTAAAACGCGTTGTGTGAACAACGTATTCTTAATTTAATTATACAGCGCAGTTCGAAAAGGTGAACCTTTTATAAGTATCAGTATCAGGAGTGGAGTAGCTCTCCCAGTGACGGGGATTGTACGTATTGAATTATCGTACCTCCATAAAAATCAATCTTAGGTTAGATTTATGGAGTTACTTGGTCATATTTTCAGCCATCTACGCAGATAAAATATAAATTATGAGGCAATCCAGTTTCGGAATACGAAAATAGTATTCCCAATAATTTATCCTCATAAATTGTTTAAATGCGCACATAACATATAGGCGTATAACGCCACATTGTTCTTGAGTGAATCATTACAGCTTCCTGTGTATCGTAGAGGAAAATTTGTCAGCCACGTTCAAATATTATTCAATAGTACGCAGCTTACGTCGACTCATGACAACTCACTCGTATTTTCTGGACAGATTACGTCGAAAACGCGACAACGAGGAGTCATCTCTGATATCGTCGCAATAAGCATCCCACGTATTTCGGGTGTACTTAATAAACATCGTAGCGATAAACACGCGTTAACAGCAATCGTATAATGTGACTGCTGCAATCGTGTGGAAATTCTAATTACCCGATTCAATCGTAACGAAACTTTTGCGGTTTCGGAAATGATTAAAGCGCGCGTCGTGCTGCGCTGTCGGAGTCAGACAAACTAAACATAGGGAGATACAGCACCAGCTATAAATTTTAGTCTAACATACGCCACGCTACGGCTTTTTGTCATATTTTAGACATGATGCGATCAATTATTTAAGAATTCCACTTTATAACGCTATGGTAACGGCGGGAAGGATTTTGTTATTTAGGCTCTCGCCATGTTTCGTATATCTACTGCCGCAGTACTGCAGGTTTTATATGTTAAGAGGCATTTAATATAATACCAAGAATAAAGCTATAGGAGCACTGTGCTTGAACAAATCACATGTGATCGAAATGCTAATCGAAGGCAAGTGAAAACTTGCGCAAAAAATTGTGCAACCGTATAATTAGAAAGGACATTAAGTAGTAAGTAAGGGAGGATCAATTTGGGTTTCATTCTTAGGTATTCCAAGAAATTTTGATTTGAAGGCAATTGGGACGCAAGAGCTAAGTTACTTTGCAGTGATCTCAAGCCACCAAGGAATGGAAGGAAATGAAAAGGCAGATAAGCTAGCCAAAAAGAAGCAAATATGCCATTCATTGATCCTAACCCCTCTTATGGTCTCCAAAAGAGCCACCTAAAGCAATTAATAAAGGCATCGCAGAGCAATCAAAAGACACCGTTTTTTTGGAAAAGCGTTCCAGCAATAATAGACGAAATGATTCATAAAAATAGCGCTACCCTTCAAGGGGTCCTCGAACTATTGGCAGGATTTGTAACAGGTCATATAGCCCTAAAATATCACTTATTTAAATGCTGTAGGTCAAATCTGCGTCTATGCCAAGATGAATTGGAGGCGGCAGAACACATTCTACGCGATTCCAAAGTATGAAGCTCAAATCAAAATTAAGGACCAAAAAATTAGACTAAAACGCAGTAATTTTGCGTCCCAAGCCATCATTTTTTAATTTTGATCATTCTTTTAAATATTTGTTTCCTTGTGGTTTTCACGAAAAAGGTTGCGCACAAACCTGATATATTGAATTTGACGAAATTAAACCTTGGAGAACAAAGTTGTATCAAATCTCGTGGAGAAATTAAGCACATTGCAACACAAGTTGTCGATTTCAAACTTTTCCGAGAACAATAGTTTGCAATTTACATTTTTGAATCGTAATGTACACAAATGATACGAGCACATTTGTGTACATTTCGATCTAACCGCATCTATTCCGCTCTTGTATGGTTTCGTGTGTACGATCTACAATCTAAAAATGAACGTTGTTTTTATGCGGTTGTTTTGTTTTTTCGATGATGTCGTGACATCAATTTCCGCACACTGCAACAATACTGTTGTGTGGTAGAAAGAGGCGCGCCGCATCATACACTATCTATTCTAGACAACGTTCGAGAGAAGTTCTTCACTTCGCCTCTTGGCATATTTATAAATACGAATCCGTATAGTTGTCGAGAAGAGATACATTTTATCTGGTGGAAAAACATCCGCGCCTCGCAAGAAGAGAGCGAAGCCATGAAGAAGACATAGCCCGGCGTTTACATAGAAAACAAAGTACAATAAAGTTACATGCAATTTGTTTTGTCATTGATTTTTAATGGGCGTACTGAGGAAATAAATTGCCTCAGACGGCGGAGCTATCAAGGAAGAATGTCTTGTCGCTAATGTTATTGTGATTTTCTTATGCTAGAGAAATTATTGCTGCGTTTTGAGAGCTTTAGGTAGAGCGAGTTTGATAGTTAGCATATTATTACCACAATTCTATCTCTATGCTGATGATTATTTATTAACTTGTTTTCGACATTTTCTTCGACATTAATTTAGTTTCAATACATTTCGAAACTCTATTGTTGAGTTGTTGTTAATTATCTAAATTATAAAAAACGAGCCCACCATCGTATTTTTTCTTATATACAACTTGTCGACCATATTGCCATGATAAGTTTATAAAAGTCTAACAGTACATCGAACTTTTGTGTAAACGGTACCAAAGGAAGAAATATTACGGATCTTACAAAGAGTACGTGCAATTAACTAGATAATATACATTTCGAATGCTATCTAAATGATTCACCATCGTGTTTACTGATTTGTCTAACAGATTTGGAGCAGTGGGGAAGTTGAAAATGATCCAATGAGACGACGGGGCCATATGTTTCGGGATCTATTATATATTTACGTTCGAGGGAACAGAAAGCCTTTTAGAACCTTGTACTCTTAAGTGCATTTTAATGTTGACTAGACGTCTTCCTTTTCTAAACAGCGGCTCTAAACTACTACTTAAGATAAACATTGGAGCTCATTTCCGAAATAAAAAGTAATACATGTACGTTGATGTACGTACGCACAGACGAATAAGGCACATGGGCAGGCGAGCGAACGGCGAGTCCAGGTAGAGAACTTAACGCCTTTAATTTGGAAGTTTCTGCGCTAATTTCGTATATTTCAACGCCGAGCCCCTGCAAGGCCAGGCTAGGAATCGGTGTAACTTTATCATTAGCAGTTTTAAAACGTAGGTCGCGTTATAAATATTTGTTCGAAAGCGAACTTTAAGCAAAAAAATAGGATTTCGGAGTTTCGTTTTGTTCTCTGTGCATTTTTCATGTTTATCTAGAACCAGACGGAAAATAAATAACATAATACCTCTTTCTTAAGTGATTTTGCCCATAAGTTGTATTTCGACGAACGGATACTAAATGCTTACTCAAGAACAAAACGTTTCGAATTAAAAGCTTCCATGAAAGAATCCAAGCGATATTAAAATGTAGTCTACACGGGTTTTAATGTAATCGTTATCGCTTAGTACCTTTATTACCAATGACACATTTGACCGTCGCTACGCGTTATGCAATGCGATGCAGAGATGGATTCTTTTATGTTTATTTCCTTTTTAATGCGAGGAAATTTTTCAATAAAGCGCTCATAAAAATTCCAACAGGTCGCAGTTAAATACAAATTTAAATGTCCACGTCCGAGATAGTAACGAGGCAAATTATTCTTCGCATATCTAAATTGTCTCTTAAAATTTTTACGCATGATGTAATTTGGTAAAAACAACGCTTCGTATACACGTTAAAGTCATGCTTAATGTACTTAGAGCGATAATTTGTGCTATTATAATTTTTCCACTTTGTAAAGCTTTGTAAACGTGAGAGCGCGGACGGCGATTCAATTCCCTCGTGTATTTTCCTTGCATACGGTGCACATTGTATTATCCAACGGAAATACGCGAGGAAACCGAATCGTTGTCGGGGTCTTCTTATTTACGTCATTATCCGATAGTAATTATTTAGATCTATACGAATAAAACATTTAAAGAAACCATAAAAGGTAATTTTAATCGATCCAATTGTTTCAAGAACTTTTAGAGAGCCTTGTTTACGTGATAGCACCTAATGCTGTTAATTCTAACCATGGAGAAAATAAGCCACGAAACTCGAAAACTACAATTTTGAAAATGGTGTCACTTATTATTGCTGAAAGAGCCTGAATCATTTTGTACGGCTGTGAGCTATTGCGGAAAATTTTTATTTTCTTCTTGAAGGAGCAGTAATAGAGGAAAAGGAAAATTCTAATAATTTTGGGCGACCGATTTCGTGTTATATAAAACGCATCCTCAGGCTAGAATTAAAGAAAAGGTATTAAAGCTGCCAAAGAAATTTAAATAAAACATTCAATTGTGTTTCTATTAAATTAAATTAAATTTAATAAAAGTTAAAAAAATACAATTCAATCAGTTGAATAATTGAAATGTCAAATCTGCTACGCTTACGAATTACTAGAAGCTTGCTATGTGCAAAGCCAATTATAAATGCTCGTTTCAAAACGATAGCGCTGAATTAAACCACTTTAAAGGAGCGTTGTGATTTTCAATTCAGTTAAAACGTAGATGTCCTAAAGACTTTCAGCCTACAGCGTCAGTTTAGTTTGCGAAGCAATAATTAATCAGCAAATATCTAAAATAGCAGCAAATTAATTTTTGAAATTCGACCTCACGATTTTTTTTCTCTTCCAATTTGCACCATCCATGCTATTGTTCCTGTTTAATTGAATTTAATTTCAATACTCCAATCTGAATAATTGCGTATTTTTGATATGCAAATTTGAACCCAAATAGATTTTAATTAGTTCAATGAGTATCGTGGATCGACGACGTACTCGATCGGCGTACATTTAAATTTGATGGTCGCCAAAACGAAAGATTTACGGATTTAAATTAATATTGGAACGGCTAAACAGACATTGTTGTATGAAGCGCATGCAGAAGCCTATCGAAATTATAAATACACGTACGTGTGCACTATTATTTTATTGCCCGATTTGCAAATTCATAGTAGATGAAATGGGTATGTAATGTATGTATTGTATGTAGGTACGTAGTTTCATTACATGCAGTTTCAATTGAAATTATACGCATCAGCAAAATGGATCGATTATTATTAACCAATTTATTACATTTTGTTGCTATTTAATATGTAAACATTATTGATTTTCGCTGCAAGAAGCGGTATAAATTTGTTTATTTAATTCATACTTCTTCTACTAATTCCTACTCAGGTGGCGACGTTGTCTCGTGTCGAACTACACTGCCGTTCAGAGAAGTTCGGTCGGTTGGTAAAAAACATGAAAAGGTTACAGAAACAAACGAAACTAAAAACAAAATGCAATTTTATTCTATGTACAGGTAAAAAAGACAAAAATAAATAAATAAAAAGTTATTCTTGCCTAATATAACATACTGAACATTATTTTTTTTTTCATCGAAAAAAACCTCCTTTGCAGTTAATCACCGCTCGAACTATTCTAAGCATTCTTTCGATAAATTTTGTTAGAATGGATTGTGGAATATTAATCCATTCATGTTGCAGAATATTCCGTAAATGTTCTTGTGAAGTTCGGCATATTTTTCGAATCCTCCTGTCCAGTTCATCCCACAACAACTCTATAGGGTTCAAATCTGGGCTTTGTGGGGGCCATGTCATTACTTTCAGGGTGTGCTGTTCTTCTTGCTCCTTTAGATAGTTCTTACACAGTAACGCAGTGTGTTTTGGGTCGTTGTCATGCGTGAATGTAAAGTTAAGGCCTATTATACAGAATACTGATGGCACTGCATGATTCTGGAGTATTGCAAAATAATTTTCCTTCCTCAGTACACCCTGCACTCTGCATAAATCTGCCGTCCCAGCAAAGGAGAAACATCCCCACACTAACACAGAACTACGCCCTTGCTTCACTGTAGGCACAATGCAGTTCGGGATCACTTTTCGCTTTTAGATCTTCGGACATAAACTCGTCGATTTTGCCCAAAAACCTCAAACTTTGACTCGTCACTACAAAGCACGTGATTCCAATCATTTAACGACCAATCTAGATGAGAACGGGCCCACTGTAGCCGTTTTGTTCTGTTGCCCCGACGTAATAAGGGTTTTCGAATGGCAATGCGTCCATGAAGGTCCGCTTGCTGAAGTCGACGTTTTACCGTACTAGCCGAAACTTGTTCTTCACGGCCGCGATTGACTTCGGCTGCTATTTGTGGCGCTGTTAATTTTCTATCGCGTTTGCTTAATAATACAATTCTCAAATTTTCAACTTTTGTTGTTTTCCTAGATGCTCCGGAACGAACACGATTTTCTATAGTTCCAGTTGTCCGATAGCGCTTTATGATGTCATTTACTGTTGAACTTCTCATATTTATTTTTTCAGCAATTTGTCGCCCCGAATATCCTTCTTCAAACAGTAAAACGAAGCTTGCTCTCTAGTAAAAAATAGATGAAAATCATTTTAGTAGGTGTGTAAAATAGGAAAGCCAATTGTGGCAATGGAAATAAACCAATCTTGTTTCGAAGCATACTAATAACCTTTTTGTTTAAGTTGAAGGAAATGAAAATCGCTAAATTGTCGTGCAAAATTAGGCGTTGTAAAAATACGTCTACGATAGAAGCGAACAGTTTACTAAGCAGGCTTAACCTGTTTATATCCTTAAAAAAGTGGATTTAAAGTGTTGTATTCATTAGTTTGTAATATATTAAGATACATCCAGACTGCAAATTGCATTAAAACAGGTTCACCAGCAAGTCGTCCGAAAAACCAGTTATTGTTTCGACGAAAGTTCATGCATCATAGTTACGACGTCATTCCGCTAATCCGATCATTCCTTCATCTGAACAAATTGTCATTAACATGTCGTTTCTTCATTCACTTCTACCGCGATTGTTAATCGCGTCCTTCCTTTTTTTATTACTCTTTACATAAGAAACCCGTACGTATAACCAAATAACATGTGTTTTCAATAAAATAAAGCCGTTTATATTTACCCGGATTCCGCTCAAATATGCATGTGTGCATGTTTTACGTCTGTTTTAAGCCGCTCCGACTTTATACCAAAACGTACAAAAAAACCCGCTACTGTCGGGGATTCGGATATTTACGTGGCCGAAGTAATTTATTATTGTTATCTGATACAGTGAAAGTCTACTTAGCTCTTCGGTTTTATGTAATTCTATACGTACACGCTTATTAAATACTTTAAGGTTTATAATTGCGAATATAAATTACATAAATGTACGTTCAACGTCATAAATCTACCAGAAAAATTTGTAGTCTTTTTTTTATTAGCAATTTAATGAAAATATTAGTATATTCCGTTATACCTCAGTCCTTTATTTAGTCTTGAAGATTGCTGTGGGACAATTTTACATTAAATATGGGGTTTTAGGAGATGAGGGAAAAGAGCAGAAGAGAAGTTATTATACCGCTCCACTACTATCGTCGTTGGCTGGGCTTATAATATTTTCCTTACTCTCACTCTCCAAATGCAATAGGATAGAAATGAAATTTCCGCTTCCAAAATTGAGCTTCCAGCCACGAGAGGGAAGGCTGACGTTTGAGCGAGCAGACATACTGAAGTCCCTATGCCTGATGTATGCGTAAGTGCGACTGGAGCTGCAACGGAGTGGAAATTACAATATTACGTAGTGCTTTGCATTTTTAGCAATTTAAAACATCGACGTTTCGCTACGTAATAGTCCAAAAATCTACCTATTAACCAAATAAGATAGTATCGAGCAGAATGCTTCATAACGTGTGACTCTTCCATAACAAAAGTTGCAGAGTAGTGGGTATTTTGGGCTCTATTTAGGCTCAGCCCAACCAGGCAGGTCAAGCTGGTTCGGACGATCAAATCGATTTGGTCCCACTTCGAAGAATCCATCCTTCAGTACTATTCTCTCACTATTAAAGGAATTGTTACTAATAATTTTAGCGAAGGTTTACTTATTTATGGGAATGTCACGAACGTCCTACACAAAATAGGCGAAAATTATCTCGAAAATAGGAGGCAACTTTTCTAGTTTCGATAGAAATAGGTGTAATTTTAGTCCTGCGAGTTAAATAAGAATATTGGGGTGAAGTTGCTTTTCTTTTCATCATAACATTAAATGTTTCATGAATTTCATGTTTTCTAACATAATCGACTTTTGGTTTTTCGATCCCTAAATATTTTTTTCGGCAATTGACTTGGTAGAAGGGGATGGATGTAATCCTTCACTTTGGTTTCATCTAAGAGGATTATTCAGCAGAAAGGGAATTAGTTCGTGCTTTAAACGTTTTTACCTTTCGTAAAGCATGGTGAGAAATTTCGTAGCTTTCATATCGGGCTTATCCTATAAGCAAATTTGATTAACTAAAACGGAATTTACCTGTAATTCGAGACATATAAAGTGATCGTTACGATGGTCATCATTTTAGTGGTAAAGTTGCATGCATTTTCTTTTACTGATGGTCCAACTGCGAAATAGGTAAATGTTCTGTTAGGCAATTGTTATTAGTTTATAAATTATCAGGTTTAAAACAAAACAAAGAATATACAAAGAAAAAATCCCAAATTAAAGCAATTCTCAGCAGAAATGTATGTATGTTAATTAAATTTATCTGTGTATACATAATTACGTGTCTTCCTTGAAATATACCAGAAAACAATACAATAGGATAAAATATTATTATTTATACATTAGAGAAATAGTTACAGAAGTATTGGCTGAAAGGGGCCAAAAGAAGCAATATATTCATGTTTGTTATGAAATTATCACAAAGTTATCTAAATTTGCGTGCTGGCGGAATTTTGGGTCAAGTATGTATATGTTATCCTGCACATAAGTTCTAACTCACCTCCTGCACAACGTCGTGTTATGTTTTTTTATAGATGTTTAAATCTCCATCCACGAAACCCGCGAAACATGCAATTATATCGTAAAAATCCCTCGCTAGATGAAACACTTGATACCTATTAACATATTTTTTTTATCTTCTCTGTTGAATATGCTTTCCAGTCGATGTGCTACTTAACTTGTTGACATTGTTACAAGCTTCCCCTAATTAAATTAATGTTTACCTTTGCCTCATGATATGATATCATGGCGAAAAATTGACAACTACACCTCTGTACCTACAAAGCTATTTATACTAATCTGTATTATCTTTACATACGCAAATATCTTATTTCTATATACAAATAGATAGGGTTATTTATATGAAGAAATATTAAATCGGATTGGATATGGTGGAGTCGTTATATGGCTAGCAAATCTGCTGACTTCAGCCTCCTGAATTTTATGGGAGGTTGGCGAAAATTATATTTATATTTAAGTTAATATCCCACAAAATATCTAGGAACTTCGAGGTAAACTTCACAATGTTGATGTAATTCTTAGTAGAACCATACAAAAGACAATTCAAAACGTCGGAAAGCATTAATGAAAATTACTAGTTAATTGAGATTTTTGTTTTAGTGGGTTGCTTTTTATTATTATTATTGTTATTGTATTGCATGTTTCATCAATTAAAGGATCGTAACTTTTGTTGATAGGTTACACATGGTTGAGACCAAGAAAAGAATTCTTTCTAATGGTGACAAAATCCAATGTGGCGCCGATAAGAAATAGGAAAGTTGATTTTGGCCAGAAAGAACCAAGACGCCACATAAAGTTCACCATTAGACAGAAAATAGTCTCGAGAATGTGCTTTCAGCTTTCCTCTGGAAGGTTAAATAAAGGTGCCAGAGGTAAAGGAAGAAAATTAGAGCTTTTCGATTCTTTAAAAAATCTCGGCCGCCATTTGACGCAGGTCCATTTTCTCTGTAAGCGAGATCCCTAAAATGAGAGTCGAAAATAAATCACACTTATGGATATGGAAAAAGCTTTCGACGGTGCACCAAGGAAGAAAATTTGGGAATGCCCGCTTGAAAGAAAGGCATGAAGCTAATAAGCTAATAATAATAACAAATGTGAAGAAGGCGAATCTTTTTAAATGAAAATGGACAAGTGAAAAAGGGAAGTAATGGTAATAACAAAAGAAAAAAAGAAAGAAAGAAAGAAAGAAAGAAAGAACATAGAAGGTGCAATAGATTTCCAACGTTTCGACGTAACAGGAAAATACGAGTTATAAGATAAAGAAAGCGAATAAAATCTACTTTTTATTATATTGAAATGCACTAAAATACCTATTTTCCACGTAACTTTCAATAGCAGTCCTCTCTGCATTGCTTCTACCGAACAACATTCTCTGTGCATAATCTAGATCATATCGCCTGCACTACATTTTGCTTTTAATGAGAAACACAAACATCAATGATATAAGCGGCGGTTGGTTGGCGACTGCCTACGTGCTTTTGCACCGCATCTAATAGGCTTAGCTAGTTTAGTAGCCGCTTGCTTCAATATTCTCCAAGTGGACTAACTAGCGAACAGTGTATTCCTCTATATGCGTACACTCTACGTATATCCGCACTAAACACGGAGGTATTACCGAAATGAATTGTTGACGGGAGTCCCTATGGCTAGCTAAATAGTAGGTTGCTAATTTAATTAGTCTGTAACAACAGGAACATCCTGCGTAGTGAATACAACAGGATACAGAATTACTTCAATGTCTCGCTCGTGGTGTTTTGAAGCTAGAGTATGATTTTGTGTTATGCTGGTGTCTAAACAGTGCTTTGCTTATCACAAATTAAACAATCGATTAATGAATGTACGTGTTGAAATCGACTAATTGCATGAATGGAGTTAAATGATCCCTGATCGATGGAACAATCTTCGTTTTTTTCGGACCCGATTCAACCTTTGCAGTCCACTGATTGAATTTTGTGCTTTGGGCAACAAGGTTTTGGACATTTTCATTGGCATACGTTTTTGATCCTGAGTGAACACGCCGAACCTGTTCACTTAGGTCCAAACAACGCGCGATTAGCTCAAATCTTCAGTCAATTTCTTCTGATATCTCCAACATTAATTCGACGGTAACCCAGCACTAATTTGGTTAACTTTTTCAATATTTTTGGTAATGGTTACAGTATTTGGCCGTTCTGAACGTTCATCGTCAATCAAGCTAGTACGACCATGTTTGAATTCAGGTGGCCAAAATTTCTCCGTATCAAACAAAAGTCCACGTAAATGGTGTCCGTCCCGGTTTTAATTTGCGCAAGTGTATTGGCCTTCAAATGCAAGAACTTAATGAGGGCTCCATATTCAATTTTTCCTAGCATTAACATCGAGTAGCACAAACAACTGTTACAGAACAACTGAACGTCCAGTATGTTCCAGGGTACATCATACATATACACTCTGTTCCCATAATCTAAATCTGAAAAAATCCTTTCCCTTGAATTGAATATTGGAAAATTTCTATAAATTCTAAACACCCATAAATTTTCAGAACTATGGTGGTGAAAACTTTTAGTGTGGAAAACCCTGTATACTATCTGCGTCGAACAATGTGAATTATAAATGCAAGTCGAAATTCCCTTGAATTCAGGGAATAGATCAAATTGTCGAAATAGAGTGGCACTTGTAATTAGCAGCTGTTAATTATACCGTTTTTGTAACATTCCGCGGAAATGTCGAAGTTAAATAGAAGCTATTCGACCTTTTGTTCGAACGTTGATTCATGACATGTTTTACCCTACGTAGCGGTATATCTACGCCAAGTTTCGTATATCTCTGCTGGTCAAAGCTTTAAGCTCAAGTACTTTAATTATCAATAATTTTAGCCAGAAAGGACATCCATTTTATTTAAAATAATTTTTCTGCAGATGAAGCGTGTCAAATTACATTGTGAAAATTTTTGATTCTTCAATAATGTTTAGATTTTACGGACTGAATCGCTTCGGAAATAGACGTTTTCTCCAATCCTTTTACGAGAATAGACTTTTCATCCGACATTTAAGCATATACTTAAAGAAAGTCGAAATTAGATGCAATATTCAATTTAGGACATTTATTTTTAAAGCACTAAAACATCCCTCATTGCGTGTTTTTAAGTCATTAAATATGCGATAATTTACAAACCTCTAAAGGGATACACAATGCACACCGGTGTAGTGTGAACAGTCAGAATAATATTTCAATTGCAAATGTGTATTGTCTCTGTTGGGGACTGAAAATAAATCCGACTGGGAAAAATTTGAATAACAACTCCGTGGTTGCATCGAATTATTTAATCGAAAAGGTTTCTGCGGTATTTTCCACGTTATTTCGCATGGTTCGTATTTGAAACCTTTGGATACAGTTCACATAAGTGCTAAAACTACCACATATACTGTTTTCTGTTTCTGTAGCCGTTCCGTCGAACAAGAACATTTTAGGCTGTGGGGACTCTAGCATTCCCGGAAGAAACAAATCCATTCAGGCGCAAAAATAACGTAATTTTCTTTGAAACGACATACGAAAAAAAAAAAGCTTCTAAAGCACAAATCACCACAAAACGAGCATAAAACGTTAGCCTGTTTAAATATAAAGAAAAAAAAAATGAGTTGCGTAAAGCTGGCTTCCACTTTTCAATCTCAGATATCTCGAAAATCGAATTAGCGCAAAATAACATTTTAAAATTTAAAAAGATCCAAGGGGTGGGAGCTTATTTCATGCAGGTACTACTCTTTCCGAGAACACAATTTTCTTAATGCTGACTGAAAGCTATGATCAATAAATACTTTGCTTTTGCCTATACCACAGAGCTTCTTTTCAATTCGTAACAGCTTTCGATGAAGCAGAGGTCAGGAGTGTTGAATGCCAGACAAATACAACAATATTTTTATTCACTAATCCACTAATCCACTAATAATAAACCACCTATAAGCAGCGATCATTTTTGACAAAGTCCGTGTTTGGTGTATCTTCGCACTTCCTAAAGGAAATCTATTGTTTGTCGTTATTTACTAATATTTGCCGCAGTCCTACATAACCCACTTAAAAAAAAATCCTGCACAAAAAAGCACATTAAATAGTTAATTTTTTTCTTGCTTCACCTTTCTGTATATTCGATTAACTGCTTCGTGATACTTTGCTTTTTCCACTCATTCATCTCACCAGAAAACAGTAAGTAGTCAGGTCACTAGTTAGTTTAAATTTACCTTCAGTTTCACTACAACGCATTAGCAACCATCGTTAGAGAATTTTTATCAGGTGTTTTCTAATCTTTAGCCCGTATAGATGATCCTGAAATTTGGAAGCATTGATTATCTCCATAATTCTTCCATTGTCGCAAGGAAAAATAGTGAAATATGTCGAGGTAATGGTAGAATCCCGATACCATACAATGTACGAAAGGAGAAGGTATATACTAGGGATGTCAGCGCAGAAAATAGACACACGACATAACTTTAAGAACCAAACAGTAATCCGAAAAGCTCCTTCGGCCGTTGTCGTATCTCAGTTGCGAGTTAAAAAGGCACATCTGCAGGTAGTAGCTGGCGGTTGGTTAATCTTCGTGTTAGTCTAGCAGTAGACTTGGCTGCGTTCAGACCTAGCGTAGAGGGACGCTTGTCGAGTTTGCTCCGTTCGAATCGAGGATCGCGTGTACGACGTCGTCCGTACAACTTCATAAAGTCTCGCGTCAGGCGCAACGAGAGTTTCAGCTTTCCGCCGTTTTCGCCTTATTTACATACATTTCGATTTGTGTTTCTAAAAGAAGTGATATTGTTGCTATTGTTTAGTGGAACATTTTCCTCCTTTTCTCCAATAATTGATAGGATATTTTTTGGATTATATACGATTCTATCGTCTTTTCGTGGTGTTTTATCTTATGCTGGAGAAAGAAAGCTTTTAGGAGGTAATTTTTAAGTGTATTCGTAGGAATTGAAAAGACGATGAGAAATTTCTTGTATTATAAACCACAAACGCAATTCCTTTGTACTTACTTGCTTGTGCATTTACGAATTGTCAAGACAGTTGCAAATATAACTTGACAAAGAGTTTAACTACAAACCAGGAAAGCTTTGAATAAAGCAATTTTTAGAATAGTGTTAATCATTCGGAACTTAACTAATAGTTTATTTTATTCTCGAATCTCTCACACATAACATCCACTTCTAAAAAAAGGTTTAAAGTATATACTACCAAGATATTGAATTTCGTCGATAACTTTGTACTGAATAAGAAGCAACAGCAAAATAAATAACAATTGTTAACGCTTGCCCATCGTATTGTTATCGAGGCGGTTGTTTTCCAAAGCTCACCCCCAATATCATCTTTTCCTTTACATTAAAATTCTGGAATTTTTCGAGTACAAGAAACTTTCGTCACTAACATTTGCAAAAAATGACATCACCAACTCTGATTATAATGTGTTCACGGTTATAAGTATTTCTTCGGATCCCACTCCCAAAGTTCTTCTTTCCTATTGTTACGTACCTTCCAACGTATCAAAATTTTAGCCTACTGCTACCTACTACTAATATAGAACATAATACGAAAGGGGAACTCCGTACAATTCCTCATATAATATAATATGGAAATTATTACTAATTATATTATTTAATAATTACGCAATAGAAATTAACAAATCTTTCACCAAATCAAGTAAAAGCAAGCGATTTTAAAAAAAATTGCCCGAATTAAGTACTCAAAAATTAACATTCGCTGATAAAGAGTAATTAATTAAAACAGATTAAGTAATCAATAATCGCTTAATCTCAGCCTCAAAAGTCTTTAAATCTAAAATAAAAATAGCCACAACCTCGAATTTCAATACGTTGTTGCACCTAAAATCTATAACTTTCTATAATGTAACACGGCTACAGTATCTATAAAATGCTACACCAGGAAGTAATAGTAATTCTTCAAGTTTTTATGTGGTGCCAAAGCAATTACGAAACAAAATTTATTATATGTAACCTACCATAAACTATTACCAAATAATTTCTATATGCTGCTAATGCATTAACAATTATAGTAACAGAGCTATGCGTATTATTAAAGATAATGCTCCACAACCCTTGAACTCCCAAAATCATAATTACTAATTCGCAAAGATAATACCATAAAGATAATATAATAAAGAAATAGTATAAAAAAAACCAGCTTCTCACGTTTATTATTCATTTATTCACTCATTAATGAACTTCCTTGATCTTTTAGACTAAAACCTCACTAGTTATTCGAGTACTTTTTTGCTCTGTGTATTACTACATGCCTCCAAAGCAGATGTCTTCAATTTCGTTTTAGTATTTTTTTCTTACAAGATTTACTACTGTCGTAAACATTGACCGAAACCTTCAGAGTGTCAAGTTTCCATGACCCCATGTTATGCTCCTAACAAAAAAAAATGAAATAACCGTAATGGAAATAAACAAGCACGGCGTCGTTTACATTATTTTCCTTTATACATACCAAATTACGTGTACGTATCGATGGAAGCTTTAGTCTTTGACCAATTTTTCGATAAATCCGGCAACTATCCTGTTGAGTTGAAATTTGCACTTCCTTTATAAAGAATTATTGTTGCCTTTAATTTCTGAGAGTTCCCTTCAACTTTTTGGGCTACAAACAATGGTAATTCTTGTAAACATGTGTCACTGCTCGATTATGCTCCTAATTTGACCATGTAAGTTACTAAACGTTACGATATCTCGGCTTATTTCAAAGCCATGTAAGAGGGAATTAGTTAATTCTACAAATGTGTTAATCCTAACAAATAACTCCCAGGAAAATGGAACATTCGTCCCTTTAAGCCTAAGATCGTTTTCAAATAAAGTTATTTTTCCCTCTCTCCCTCTGCACTAATTTCTAAACGAAAACAATGTAAATTATCGAACACCTCTTTTTTAAGCTTTTAGCAATGCAGGCGAATAGTTCATCCATCTCTTTTTTTTGGTACGCAGATTATAAACAGTAACTATTAATCGACAGCTGCACGAAAACAAACTTTTTCTCAAAATCGTGACTCATGTCATCTCGCAGGGGTTGCTAGCTAGTTCGTGGAGATAAATGCCTCCGTTAATTACACTTTTCATCCTCTTTTTCAGCTGGTCGCCCTGAAAAACAGCCGATGTTAACATGGTGGCTGAATTTCAAACGATTTTATTTCTGGATGCCGTAACATGACACGATAAGAAAATCTGTGCAGACGCATCAATCTAAATGTTACGAGGGCACACACATTAATTATGTTTCCTTTGACATATTTTTTATCGTCATTCGATAAGGCTGTTTATTAATTATTCCCCACGCAGATACGTAAATATGTGGTAGGGGGATACAGAAGTCTGCGACATGATGCGCGATACTTTCCATTATTCCAGCAGCATCTTCTCTATTTATCAAACTTGTTTTTGTACAATTTTAGTTTTAATTCGAGTAAGATATTTTAGTAAATTTTTAGGTGGAACATGACAAACGAGAGGGTTTGCATTTTTTCCTTGTTATATTCCATCTTACGCAAACATTTTCTTCTAACTGTAATAATAAACTTCACTTCACGGAAACGCGCCTTTGTGGAATAGTAGAGAAGTAAACAATTAAAAAAATTTAGTGTAATCGACATTTGAGTATACACTTAGTCGATCATATCAGCAGTATTAGTGCTCGTCGCGAAAATCAGCTCAAGCTGGATCTTTTGTAAACAAGCGGAATAAACTGCAGATACGGTGTCACAATTCTTCCCAGAAATTTATTCCAATAATATAAACTTTGTAGATGATCTAATAACCTTAGCATGCATAATGCAGCTGCTTTTCGACGCATACGAAAAAAGATTGCGCGTCGGATAACAGTATTAGGAAACCAACGTACAATCCAGATAAACTCCCAAATATTTATTTTTCTCAGCCTGTTTATTTTATTTACATTTACACGCATGTTCGCTTGCGAATACATACACAGCATGTCGGAATCGATCATACATCGTGTATATACGCTGCACTATTACGCAACACAAACGTGAAATACCGCATATAGAGTGTTTTGATTATATTACGAACGATTACGCGCATAATTATTTGTATGTAATTATTATGAATGTCTAGCAATTAATGTACTACAGACTTGTTGGACTTGTCTCTAAATATTTACAGTTCGCTGCCGGTGATTTGCTTTATTGCTGCATATTAAGTAATTTAACATACGTCTGGCGCGTTGCTACTGCTTTTAAGAAGCGAATGGTTGGTTATTTTTGCGCTCTTCTGATCCGCGTAGCGCAGTTGTAGGTGCCACCGCTTGTTTGAAATGTAATATAGATACGGGATGAGTTCAAAAAAGAACGGTTCAGAATAATCTATTAATACAATAAATATTTATCTCTTCTTAGAAGTTTAAGAATATCCTCTTGCGCATTAATGAATCCTTTTTTCTTTGGCATGAAGATTAAATTCTTGCAGTTAATATCGATTGAGTAAGTTTAAAGTTGAGCGATTTCGATACAGCAAACAGCTGCATTATGATGAATGGTCGCTGATATCGTGGAATACTACGAAAACATTGTATATAAAACTATTATTAACATTTCATACATATAAATTCTGGCCTGAGGATGTGTCTCTTTAACACGAAACCGGTCGCTTAATTTTAGGAAATTTGTGAGAGAAAGAGGACCACTTTCATTCCAATCTTTCCAGCAGTCGCTAGGGCAAACCGTTTATCAACTAATGCAACGATATTTGCAGTAGATACACGTAACATGTTAAACATCTTTAGGCGTTGATAAGAAGGCATTAAACGAAATTTAATAACCGGATAACTTACACTTGCAATACCGTAAAATGGAAGAACATACACTGCCCGACAAAAACATAGACGCGGTATCGTTTTTATTTACGAAACAAAGTTTTTAGACATTATATAACATGTAAATGAGGGTTATTAATACTTGTTATGTAAATAGTCCATTTATAGATATTTCTGGGTATTTATTGCTTTATGAGGGGTAATTGAGATTTTCCCAGATCAAAATAGGGATTTTAATTGCGACAAAAATTTAGACCCTGTGCATTTATTACATTAATATAAGCGAAAATGTTTTAATTTGATACTTCTCTTTATATGCAGTGGCTGTGCTGGTAAAGTGAACACATTTCACCACGAGAAATTATATTTTATAAAGTGTTTGCAATATGGGTAGAAAAAAAGCAATTATCCTTGATAGAAAGGGGTAAAGTTCTAGCTTGGCACCAGGATGGTGTTAGTAATAAGGAAATTGCTCATCGGTTACGAAGAAGCGATCATTGCGTTAGAAATTTCCTAAAAGATCCGGAAAATTACGGCAAACCAAAAGGCCAGGGACGACCGAAAGCTGTAAGTGAGCAGGATAAACGCATGATATTGCGGTGTGCATCCAATTCTTCTGCGTGGGCGAGAGTTATTGCAGAAGAGGCGGGGGTACAAACGCACGTGCGTAATGTTCAAAGGATTTTAAAGGCGTCACCGGTAATATCACGGAAGAAAATGTTGAAAAAACCACCACTTTCGGCGAAACACAAAGAAGCGAGGTTGAGATTTGCTGAAGAACACGTATCCTGGAAGAAACAATGGGAAAAAGTTATATTTTCCGATGAGAAACGTTTTAATTTGGACGGACCGGATGGGTACTCGCATTATTATCTTGATCTGAGAAAGGAACCAAAAGTGAAAATGACCAGACAATTAGGGGCTGGATCTGTGATGATATGGGCAGCGATTGGATTTCGCGATAAAAGTGGGATAGTGTTTTGCGCAAACAAGATGACATCTGTGACGTATAAAGATTTATTGCGACAAAATTCTACGTTTTGGAAACCAATGGGCCGGGCGAAATTTTGTTTTTCAGCAAGATAACGCGCCAATTCATAAAGCAAAAACGATTACTGAATGGTTTTAAGGGGAAAAAGATTAAAACTTTACAGTGGCCGGCACGGTCACCAGACTTAAACATAATTGAAAACATGTGGGGTGAATTGGCACGTCGCGTTTATGGCGGAGGCCGTCAATATTTCACGGTACAGGAACTGAAAACTTCAATAGTGACTGAGTGGCAGAATATCCCTCAAAACTATGTGTTAAATTTATATAAATCTATTAATAACAGACTATTGGAAGTGATGAAGAACAATGGAGGATCTACGCATTAGTGATCACTCATTTGTTGATTTTTGTTTTACATTTGCAACAGAGCGTTTTACGTAAATTTTTGTCGCAGAAATTGTTTAAACATTGAAGTAATAATTTATTATTTAGCTCATATATTTCTGGAGGAAATATTTTTAAGTTTATTTTACTTTTACGAATAAAAACTTAATTAGATATCTTGCTAGTTTCGCAAAGAAATGTTGTAGCCGTTAAAACCCGTAAAACATTTTCCCGCGTCTAAATTTTTGTCGGGGAGTGTATTTCACTTAGCTCTTGTTTCCCAATTTATTCATATAAAAATTGCTCGATGAACGAGTTTTAAGGGAATAAAGCTATATTTTGTAGTCGATATGTTTTATGTGGCGTATAAACATGAATCCCTTTCTCGAGCAATGAATGTAATTTCCTTTTTCAAAAGCACGTTTTATTTTAAGCTGTTTTAATAGTAATATCTCTGTGTATTTCGTATTTTTACCGTTACGTCGTTTGTATACAAACGGCCATAATTTTTTATCGTGCGTTTTCAAAACATCCACCTGGATAATTACATCTTCTACGCTCTATAACTTACAGTTGATATTACCCAATAAGAAAGCGCTCACCAATAAGAAAACAATGGAGAATTCCCGAAAATATCCCATCGTTTTGACAACAATGACCCATAGCTTATATCGCATGCCATCTCTTCTATACAAATGTCCCCTTGTTGGTTATATGTTAGCATGTTAATGGAAATATCTACTTAGGTATGTAAGTATATACGCGTGTATCTTAAAATAGATCAAAGAGGTAGTAAAAATGTTTAAATATTTACTCATTTACCGATAGAAATAGTTTTTCTTATTTATCTCGGCTATATCTACTAATATACATACATGTATATGCACTATATTTTCTATAAAGTATGCGCTGTTGCTACTTTATTACTCACGAAGTTCAACTAGCTGAGCACCAATAGTATTAAATAAGCTTAAATAAATTACAAACTGTATGTGTTTACTTTTTATGTAAAATAAACTCCAATGATTGCTTTACCAAGAATGTTTAAAATTCATTCCTCAACGGAATTATCCAATTTTTATCATTCAACGTTGCAACTATTTTATATTTACCTTTTGTAAAAGTTTCTACCTAAAAATTAATTGTTAAAAAGAAAGTCGTATCATACGAGCTGGCTTGTTTGCTCCCTATAAATTATTAATGTTTGTTTCGAGCTTCTATTTTCTTGTAAGTAAACATAAACGTGCATGTGCAGATAATCTTATCAGATTAATATTTGCCTTTAATCGGCCTTCATTTCCTTAATGGGCAACGCGTATTTTGCGTCGGGCTTCGTACCTACGATTCTTTCCAATACCAATTTTCAATTAACTAATGAGCAAGTCTTTCAGAATAGAGCTATTTCAGAAAAAAAAGCTCGGTAATGCGAGTCCCTTACATATATGTATGCGAAATAAAATCTACTATTAAACAACTACGCTTTTATTAAGCATTCAAAACAAACAGGCTGTTACAGGCAGTTTCAGCATTATCGACGGCCAATATTTATGAGAAACGTATCGTGCCGAAGCGTTGCTTCTTCGTAAACATAAATATACGTGCCCGAGATTACTAAATCACAATGTGTGACGATGTTATCGTTATTTGTTGCAGATCAGCGAGGCAGAGCCGTCCTAGTGAGAACTGGTACCAATAACTAACTTGCGGAGGGACGAAATGTGACAGATCGTGAAGTGGTGCGTGTTGTTGTGATGCTTCTCGGTGCCCCCTAGTGTTGAGCCCCCGCAGTGTGTAACCCCAACCCCGAGTTACCATGGCATCCCCCGCCAGCCCGTGTCTGTCAGTCACACTGATATTGGCATTTTTGCTCGTGCTCGTCTGCTCTAATCAAGGTTGGTATCGTATTATGAAATATGGATTCGACTCTCCGAGACACACGCAATACGTTCTCGGGTTCGGATTAAAAAATGAAATCCGCCTCGATCGTCGCGTGATTAAAGACGGCCGAGAATACTTTGAGAACGACGCGGATTTTCTGCTTTATGTTCGGCATAAAATTTCAAAGGTGATTACGATGAAATTGCAATTTTACCTGTTGCCTTTTTAGTCTCTCTTGTCAATTTTAATACTATTGCATATAGAGTGTGCGGAATATTTGTATTTTATCGATTCTACAGAAATATTTGCTTGAAGCCAAATTACCCCCAAATCCCCTTTGAATTTTGAAACGGTTCACACCATTTATATAGTCAAGTATTAAGAAGAAACTAGCATTAACCTCTAAGTTACTAAATGCTAAATACTAAGCTGGCCTAATCACGAGGAATGCGCTGAGCCAGAACAATTAGCCTGCATATGGAGGTAGAAGCTATTTACCAAACTGGTGCGACTGGTCAATCTGAGTCATGCGCGACTTCACCGTAAGCGGTGGAAAGAAATCTTTTAACACACGTGCCTCTAATATGATAATTTAGTGCAGCTATCTTCGAAGTACCTTCATGTTTGGTTCGATCTCAACGAACTCATAACTTGGACGAACTCGGTCAAAAAATTAGCACCGCGATGGATGTTACACCCGATTAAGCCTGGAGAAACGAATACACTTTACGTACGCTTCACGAAATTATCAGAGACCAGACAGACTCGTGTTTTCTCGTCTCTCGGGGAGCCAGTAGGTAACACAAACCCATTCTCATAAGACGAATAAACACGAGTCTGTCTAGTCTCTGCTAGTTTTGTGAAGCGCAACTCGTTTCTGCAGGCTTACAACCGATACGTTTTTACTCTTTACTATAGACTAGGACAATGTCAACGGTGTGCTGATACTTTTGTGTTTGCCATACTATCCCACAGTCCTTGCTGTCATTAAGGACATTAACTAATCATTAGCCTAATATCGCGTATAACACATAGTTAAGTGCCTAATCTGCGTGGCTGATTATGACAACATTGTTACAGAAAACGTGGGACGTTCGTTGCTCCCAGAAATTTTGGGAATTCTGTACAAAAGTAGATTGTTTTTCCCAATAATTTTTATAATGGCGCCCAAGCATGAAATGTTATTAACCACTCTTGCACGTAGTACTCCTACAGGTAATGTACAATACACCGGATTGGTTCTACATTCCATTGTTCGCTACCTGTTGATATGATCAATATTGTTATAATTAAAACACGGTCTCTGTATACGTGATTTGTTCCGATATTTACTTCGGTATAATTTTAGAAACACGTCGTTCTTAGTTACGCGAGAAGTTGTACAAGCGCGCTACAGACACGCAGAATAGACTGCGGCCTTAATGTGCGGAATACAATAAGAAAGAGGGTGTACACTAATCCGGACTCGTAACGTAAACCTTCTCAGCATGCTCCGTGGGCGAGGATCATGATAAAATGCGAATTGTTTCGCTCATAGGTGCTAAGATAAGACCCGATATTTAGTTTCTTGTCACGAGCATACATAAGCAATTGCCTGTTGTGCGCCAGTATTTCTTTCTGTTGACATAAGCAGTTCCCACGTAAAACAGAACAGTTCGCTCTGTATAAACAAACACTTAGGCATTAAACGCAACGCCTGTATGTTTCCATTATAAGCCGATATACAGGTGCTTTTTCTTAAGTAAGTATTTCTACTATCTCAAGATACAAGGTCTCAATTTTAAAAGATTTATTATCATCAGCGCAATGAAGAATAATTTTCAGTCAATTGCGGTCCGGCAACCTAAGTAATTCAATTATTCGGCGGTTAAAGCCAAGGATAATTCTTCCAAACTTCCAAGATTCCAAACAATCGCTCTCCTACGAATACCCAAAGTATGTACTATTTTGTCTTTATCGTAAACAAATCAATCTGGCAACGCTAGAATAATAGCTGGAAAGTTCAGAAAAGCTGGAAGGGGGGAATTGGTGTTACCGTGGCTAATGCACTGAGTATTAGCCACTGTAACACCTGACAGCAACCTGACAGCTGGGGGGCACTCAAACCCTGACCCTGCAACTCTCAAAGTGGATTTTAGTAGTTTTCCTTACTCCAAATTTAATGAAAGTTGCTGAGCAAAGTGAGGGCATGAATTGTTATTATTAAAAGCCACAATTAAATTAATTAAACGGCAGTTTACTTGATAAGTTTGAAAGAAGATTCCTAGTAAGTAGCAGTAAATACTTAAATAATGGTATCTGCTTTTATTTCGGTAAAGATCAAGCTTTTGGGGCTCTTCCTATAACATGTGCCTAGAAAATGTAGCGAGCATTATTCGGCCAAATAATTTAGGATTGACGCTTTTTCTTTGGTAATTTAAATTTGAACATGTTGATGGTAAGTGAAGGAACAATGTGTGAGCACAAATGCTTCTTAATACTTACATTGTGAGTGTTTTCCTAAAACACCTAAGTTAATTCAATTTCTTGCTTTATTTCTCCCAAAAAAAAGTATAGCAAAGAATGAGTAAAGAATCTACCCTAGTTTGTCCTTTTATTCCGCGCACCTCAATGTCAGCAAAACTAATAAAGTCTATTAGATTTACGTCGTTCAATATTTTAAGGCCACGGTCGCCGTCGAGGCTTATTTGAGAGAGGGTTACCGACAATAGACGGATAGAACGAGATCGACACTATAACGCAATTTATTTCGCAATATCCTTCTCGCGCAACAAGGAAATTTGCTATTCTTAGAAATCCCATTGAAATCCATAAATAGCCACAAATTAAATGTCGAGATTAACTTGATATTTAATTCTACAGGGCAAATAAGTGAATTATTGACTGGCGCGTATTACCACATACTATCTATCTATGTTTCCCTTGATCTTTGCGAAATGGCACACACAGTAGGTGTTGATTCGTTACGACCTCATAGGAAGAAATTATTAGATAATCGCAGGCAATTGTTGTAATTGAGATAAAACAGTTACATTTGAGCGCATGATTGAATCAATCAATTTATATTATATACGAATTATTGGAAGTAGCCTTGAGTTATTAATAACAGCTGTAGCTATCGAATTACTAAAAATAAATGGAATTGTTGACATAGTTCGTGTTTTAGTTTGATGAAAAATGGAAAAGGAAGACGACATTTTTCCGTCGTTGGGAAGGAATCGCTATAAACAAAAATGTTCATATCGTTAAAGGAATAATTAAAATTCCTCCTCAATAATAAAGGCTCGGACACAAACGTATAAAGCTCGAATCGTAAAACTAAATGAAAAAATGCGTCGTAGTAGTGAGGCTCGGAAATTCAAGAGATATTTTTTTTCCGTCGAATTAATACACAGCTCTACGGATGTATGTCAACTAAGAACGATATGGTAATTACGAAATACCGGGTTGACGTGACCTAGATGCCGCGAATTCCTTACATAAGTTTGCAAAAACTTCAAATGTTCCTTTAATTGCGGCGGATATATTAAAGTTCCGCGAAAGGACTCCATCCAGTACGGTATTTTAACGGAACGACCGTCATTAGATAGAATCAATACCGTATATAATAGGTATGCACGGACGGCTGATTTAAAAAGGAAGCCAAATGTGTGGCATTACAATAAAGATATCGCATTAAACGATACGGTTACGGGTACAAAATCTTCGTTGCAAATTGCTCGATAAATAATGAACGATCGTATATTGATTAAATTGACGGTTACTGTTATGAGTATAGCGCAGCGTATAAGTTTACGCTTTAGGCGCGATATTAGTGAGAGTTATTTAGTAATTTTCCAATATTGGATTTCCAAATGTAAATGCAGTAATTCATAAGTAATCCATTGTTTACTAATTAATTACCTAGCCTTGTATTTCAATATTACTTCGGATTTATTACGCTGATTATCAAACAACGTTTACTCGAATATTACTTAAACCATCACAAAGATAAAAGAGAAAAACGGAAATTACTGCTGCTTGTCTCTTATATGTTTCCCATGTGTTCAGACTAAACTGGATCTGGAGTTGCAACGAGATCCAGTTTAGGCAGTGCAGGCCCAGTTTCTCATTAACTTCTTCTTTCTACAATTTCTTACACTTTCGGAACCAATCTTTCAGAGAACAAACATTACCGTAGCTTGAGAATGACTCAAAAGCGCTTGTGGTCTGGTTCCCAGAGAATCCTCAATGGATATTTTTGGACCATACTGAACGTACATGTTTGATGAAGATTTTAATTTAATTGCTTTTTAATTGGACATTCTATGTATGAAATAACTTTACATGAGAACGGTGCATAGAATTCTTAAACGGATCAGTTTCTCTTGAAGACGTTCATTTGTGTGGTGTTGCTCCTCGCAATTCCCGTACGCTTACTCAGTACTTAGATGTGTTAGTTCATTGGAACTGGATTATAAATAGAAGGCCAGTTAAGTGACCTCATTTTCTTTTGCGAGGACATCTAAAGCATTGTGTTGAGAAACCGGCTCAACTTACAAAGCAAAGCACTTCGGCCCGAAAATAATAATAATAATAGCTGGAACTGTCCAATTATTGGGAATTAATCGAATTGTTGACGTAGTTCGTGTCTTTTAAGAGTTACTAGTCTGACGAGGATCATTATTAGATAACTTCATATTTGAACTATTAAAGCATCAACATTGAAGTTTATTTTGTAACCGTTGAAATTGATTTTTTCCTGCATGACAGTACCCTTATAGGAGAAAAAAACACGAAGTTCTTAAAAAGATCGCTGCCTCTCATTTTTGAAGATGTTCACTTGACCCAAAAGTATGTAATGTAGAGGCATCATCACCATTACTGTAAGGTTATTCAGTATTTAGACATGCCATTTCATTGAAACTGGACTAGAAATAGAGGGACTTATCAGCTTCAAACTTTTTTTTCTGTGGAAGCATCCGAAGCATTATACGTAAAGCTCGCTTGGACTTCGAGCCTGCCAAGGTAGGTATTAGTGTAGAGTAAGGAGGTTAGTTAAAACTAAAGGTGTCCCGATTTCGGACTAAAAAATTCTGTAGTCCGCTACAACACCCTGTGTATAGAAACTCGATCGTAAATCTCCGTATCGGTAAACGTAGCGTTTAATGAAACCAATAAAGCGAATTATTTACGGTGTCCAAAGGAAATAAATTTCGAAATATCTCAATTTTTGCGCGCGCACAACGCCAACGTGGACACACCATATCGTGGCTAAATGCATTCCTGATAGATACCGCCGGGCTATGAGAGTCTGCACCGTGTTTTGGTAGTAATTTAACGAATCCCATTCAAATTGTCATAATACAGAACGACGTCGAATATCGAGCGCCGTTTTCAGCGTATTTACGACTGTACGATAAATTAGCAGAAATGAATTGACAACAATAAATCAGACGGTAACAATGGAAAATGAAGTATGATCGCGTCCGTACATATGAAAGGTATGCGTAGCAGGTAGAATCGCACCGTTAGGCATGTTCCCTATCGTATGTGTACACACAAAGCGGGAGATGCGGAGATACGAAATTAAATACGAATTTTGGTCTAATTGAAATTTCCCTAATGGTATTCCTCTGTAAACATTTACGCAGCGTATTCTATGGGGGGTCATCTGTCACTTATAGGAGGACCCAGAAACATAGAGAAGGCGGAACGGCGATGCACATTTATTTATAGGCAGCCGGGCCCGGTTGTCCTGTGGGAAGAACGCGCGGAAGGGACACATGTGAAACTCTAAAACGTACTTCGTACCAAACAAGCGGAAAAAATCAACGGTACACATCACAGCTCGTCCCTGTATGCTTGCGAATACCCCATGTGATTTAGGACCGCCATTCCGAATATTACTGTTCATCCTTATATATTTCATAGTAACTTTCGACTGTTCGAAAAAACTTTCTCCGCAAGAGCACACCTCTTATCTATGCGTTGATGTATCGTCGGTTTTAGAGCAAAAAAGTCCGTTTTACACTACTGAGGCTTCTCTTCAGCATTGTTTAGTGGAGTGCGTGGAGATCTTATAAGAAACCCAACTGTACGGCAAAGACTTGGCAGAAACGGCATCGGCAAGAAGGGTTCCGATTAGCACATCTTTATAAATAAAAAGTTTTGGGTCGCATATTACCCACCTTTGCATTTTTACATCGAAAATAATGCACTTAGAGAACACATCTACAGAAAGTAGCTCTGCAGCAACGTTTTACATCATCATCCCTATTCCCTGCAGAACGGGGATGATGGTGCTTCGAACGATGAAGAAGATGCAGAAGCAGCACGAATCCTTAAGGAAATATTGAAAAAAAGTCAAAGAAATTAGAATTGACAATAACGTCCAGCCTTGTTTTAGATGTTAAACCGTAGGAGGATGAAACCGATATGAAAAAATGAAGGAACCAGATTTAAATTGGCCGGAACTTATAATTCAAACGAAGGTTTTTGTTTCGTACAGAAAACGTAGCGCTTTACAGTTGTAGGAGATGTAAAAATGAATACATTAAGGGTTCGGTGTGAGCAGGCTATATATCTTCTGTATGACTGTAACTAGGCCGGAATATGTCGTATGTACCATGCCGAAGATTCTTCAAGTGGAGTTGGAGTACCTACAAAACGCTCCCTATGATCTCACGATAGTTTTTCGAGTGCTTATATCGTGAGACCCCAGTACGTTTTGATGCAAGCGTTTACGTTTTGCGCTCCTTACGAACACTATTAATTCCGAAATGGCCGTTAATCCAAATGTAAATATTTTGAGAATGGTTCCGATTTCCAAAATGTTTGTGTACGCATGAAAGGAGCAAATAACCGCGCCTGATTCATTTTATGCCGCAATAAAGAATCGAAGGAATGGATTCTGTTGAAAAGTGTTCGAATAATTATTGACAATTAAATAACGTTGATATACGCTTGATTGAATAAATTCCGTAAATGTTTTCCCTGCACGAAACACAAATAAACGGAGAAAAGTTTAAGTTAATTCGGAAAGTATTTCCAGAGTGGATGTTAGTGAAATAGGTTTTTCGATTAATACACGATATTATATATTATGACTTCATGTAGATCCTTATGTATATTTTAAGAGGAGGATGACTCACGTTCAAAGTTTCTCTTTATGTCATCATCGGTAATATGAATCATCTGACACTCTTTCGTCCATGCAGTAAAGATTAATTTAAAAGGTAATAAAGCTATTTTTTTTTAATTTATTGGATACGCTAGTATATCCATTTGGTTGGGATTAAAAAATCAAATTTGCTTTTATATTTTTTATTTCCTTCAGTTAAAGCTTGTACACTACCGTCCATATTAGTTTGGACACGCAAACAAGTTTTAAAAAAACGAGAAAATATTCAAACTCATTTTCTCAAAACCTAAAATTTTTATTGCATTTTATTAATAGCGATTAAAATTAAAGTATAAAAGTAAAAAAAAAGTAATTCTAACGAAAAATAAACAAAAACTTCTTAAACATTCCGTTCATCAAAGAAACCCCCTTTTGCGCGAAGAACAGCTTTCACAGTCCGAGGCATCCGCTCCACTAGTTTTTCAAGGACTCTATTTGGCATGTTAGTCCATTCCTCTTGTAAAATGTTCCACAGGTGGCCTACGGAGGGCATACTTTTCGGATCCTCCTATCCAATTCATCCCATAACAGCTCGATAGGGTTTAGATCGGGGCTTTGCGCCGGCCATGTCATTATTTGTAAAGTGCCATTATCTTGTTCTTCATTTAAGAAATTTTTACATATCACTGCTGAGTGTTTGGGTTCGTTGTCCTGCATGAATACAAAATTTTCGCCGATTCGACATTGCCCCGATGGTATTGCATTTTCTTGCGGTATTTCTAAATAACCTTCTTTTCGCAAAATACCTTCGATTCGTTTCAGGTCTCCTGTACCGGCGTAGGAAAAACAACCCCAAACAAGCACAGAATTTATTCCTTGCTTGACAGTTGGCAGTACATAATCCTGCAACGTTCTTTCGCCTTTCGCTCTTCTTATAAAAACGCGCCTTGATTGTCCGAACACCTCAAACTTTGACTCATCAGTCCATAGCACCCTTTTCCAGTCATCCACTGTCCAATTTCTACGTGTTTCTGCCCACTGTAATAACAGAAATTTTTCTTGCACGGTCGCGATTCATTTCGGCGGCGATTTCTGGTGCTGTCAGTCTCCTATTTCGCTTGCTCAGCGATTTTATACGCTCATCGTCGGGGTGAGTTGTTATTCTCTTACGACCTGAACGTGCCCGATCTCTGAAACTGCCCGTGTGTTGATGTCTGCAAATGATATCACCAACAGTCGATTTATTAACTTGTATTTTTTCGGAAATTTGACGCACTGAATAACCTTCTTGATGAAAAGCAACAATTACAGAGCGCTTTTCTAAACTTATCGGTTTTCCTCTCGGCATTTTAATGACTTTAATACGCTATTAACACTAACGCACGCACAAGCAGGTTTATTTAGAAACTAAGACATTTATCAATACACAATAAACTTTCGGGTGGCCTGCTCCCACCCCAAAGAGTATTGTAAATTTATTACCTGCAGTATTGACCCAATAATAATCCTATTTGTGCCGATGAGGATTATTCTCAAATACCAAACTCGAAGCTGTAACAAAACGCTTGATATCAATACAAAAATTACGTCATTCAATAAGTCTTCTTTATATGAAATATTGTCATTGTAGAGAGAACATAATAAATACGATTAAAAACGATATCATTCGATGAAATTCTATATCCACAATACAAGTGACCATGGTTCATAATAGAGCTCTTGTATTGATTAAAATAAATAACATGCAGCACATCAAAGAGGGACACCAAAGTACAAATAATCATAACAAATTATTAAAATAATTACTGGCGTTTCGTAATATGTACATATCTCCACAATAAATGGGACAACGCCGTTTTATCTATTAATTATAACTCGTATATATATAACTAACCGGCAATTAAGAATTGGTTTATTTAGTCTCTCCAACGACTATCGACAATGCGAAACATGGATGTCAACCGGAGGAACTATATACGTACACGTTCGCGTATTACATAATGCTAATGTTATGCATTGAATAGATTTATGAATATGCATACATATAGTGGATGCAAGGCGGTTATCTTGGCGCCGCGAAATCCGCTATATTGCGGTGGATTATTTGTTCGGGCGCACGGATGACATATTGCATTGGTGCACGCTGCAATCTGCCGCGCTATTTTTCCGTTTTTAAACGATTCGTTTGATAGATCGGTAAAGCGTTCGATCGATAAAATCTACTTCGCCAAACATTTATATTTACGACGGGCAAATAAATAGAAATCAATATTGACACAATATTTATAAACGTAGCGTCTTATACTGCCACTAAAGGTTAGGCTCTCAAACACGTAAATGTGAGTTTCTCAGTAAGGCTACAAAATTTGGAAAAATATCTATGTTTACTTTTGACTTCTATGATCCCATAGATGCATTTTAAAGAAACTAGAAAATTTCTATGGATTTGATATTATCTATAAAAAAAAGTTGAGTTGGAAGATAATAATTTAGATACCGAAGCTAAGGAGCCAATCACTTTTTCAATATTCTTGTTCAAAATCAGAAGTCGCGGAGAGAACTGCTTACAAGTAGTTCAGATCAGCGAGTAATCGTAAGGAAGGATATATAAAAAAATAATTGGGGCAAAATTATTTAGAAAGCAAAATTTGCCCTAAAAGAATATTAACTCCTTTTTTTCTATTTAAAGAATGCATTGTTTCCAACTTTTTTTGTTGCTTTTCTCGGACTTATTTCAAACTGTTGTAGTCTTTGAAATAAAGCTTGCCATTAGGCGATAGTTGGATACGTCAGTCACGTCTTTGGATTTGGCTATAAATAAAACCCTTCATATATCCCGGAAAAGTGAGGATCTTTGGACTAAATGAAAAATTTTGAACAGAGGGTATTCCGGCTGGTGAATTTCACTATGATCACAACTATCAATATTCTTTCGCTTATCTATAAAAAGCGAAATGTAACTCTCAGAAAATTCCGTGACGTTTACGCAGAATGAACGATTAAATCCATCTCGAGGATTGAATAATGTCGATAAAGAAGCTCAATGTAAATATTTGCTCATTAACTGGTATTTAAGAGTGTGTCAAGTCTTAATTGCTTATTAATTATTAATCTCACGTGCAGATGCAGTATTATCTCCGTTACCAATAACAACAAATTCTTTAGTAAATTACTCATAACTTTCGTTTCTCTTATTTCCTTTTGTTCCTTTCCTGAAAGTTAATATATTCGTTCGTCAAGTACGTTCCGTTTAAAGGATTTCCGACAGTACATAGCGAAATTACACCTATTTCACAACCACGCGATCTAAACATAGACGTCTTAGACATAAATCCGCCCTAATTACAAATTTATGTAGCGAACTTATTCGTTCTTTTAGTGCTAATTTTATGCCGTACTTCAACTTGATATCATTCCGCGCGCTACATGAACAAACACGAGATCTAAATTCAGCGTCTTTTACAATTATGTACAACCTAGTAAGTAGTATCTTGAATGTCTTTTAATTAGGCTACACTTTCGCGTCGCTAGGACAACAATTTGTCCGACGGTCTCGCAAAATCTCAATCAACTTCCGACAGCTGTTCGCCGTTTAATTATGCACGAACCTGAAAGCTAGACCGTGTAGTTAGAAAAGCTGATATGTTTATTATTTACGGAGTCCTCGCTAAATTCTGATGCAAAATACATCACCGAACATGTCGCTTCAACTCAACGTAATATTTGGACTATTTCGATAGCAATTTCGAAGAACTTAGACGCGCGTCCTCTTACGTCCACTCCACCTAAATTTAAGTTTAAAGTACATTTTTCGGAGAAATAACAATTTCTGTAGGTGGCGACTCCTCCGAAAAGCTCCTAATAGCACTTATTACCTCAAAATTGAACGAAGACGGTTGAAGGAAGCATGCACTGTATTATTCTCATGTTTCATATGTTTTAGCCAACAATCAACTTGAGTTGCTTTATTTCTTGCGTAAAAGCTGATTTTGTTGCTTCGGTAATTGAGACTGTTTCAAGATAATTGTGAAATGTTGTTAATTTCCTAATGCCAGAAAATTTATATAATTTCTCGGAGCGGCGATTGATTCTCAGGCGAATTATGATCCTACAGCAAATTAAATCATTGATGGAAATTCAATCGATTTCGATTTTTTAAACTTTCAGTTGCTGCTTAATAGCTCTAGTATGAAATTCGAAAGATTTAAAAAAAAAAGGCGTGAGCATTGCATATATATTTACAAGGCAGAAATATTTAAAAACGAAGGACGATGAATGATGTTACATTATTTGTCGCAGCTGATCTCATAGCTGCATCGCCGCATATATTAGATTGCATGTTATAAACATCTTTTCCAGTATAAGCCGCGGCATAAATCTATTTATAACATCCAAGGATAATTCATGACAAGTACATGTGAACCGTACGAAGACTAATTTTAAAGAATGTGTGAAACAAGTTATATTTTTCCGAAATTCAAAGGGTAAACATTCGATAAATTCCCGCGAGAGGCACAACATATGTTTTCGAAACGTAAAACATGGTGGTAATTTACCTAAATTACGAGCGCTAAAATCTAAAAATAGCCCCGCAACCTCTTACACAAATCAATAGCACTGTCTTAATTCCCAGGCAGATTTGTTGATACCTCGTGGAGTAGTCCATGTGAAGTTGCGCGATGACTGACGAGATAGGATTTTAACGCTAGTATTATCGCACATTAAACTCAAAATAGGCGCGCGCGTACAGGATCCGTGTCGTAGGTGTATTATAGAAGAAAGGTGCTGGCACACGGCGAGCCGGTACGCGCGCTTGGAAATTAAATTGTACGACGGTATTTCAAATTTCCTTTCATTTTAACGCATACGAATTAAGCGTATTTACTATACTATTCATAACTATTACAGCAATAGCGACTGTGCACCTAAGGAATACGAATTACAATAGGGAGCGGGAAGTTTTACTATGCACAAAGCCAATGTGGAAGTATCTACGGGGAATTGAAGAAGGCCTGGAAGAATCGTTTCGAAACAGCGACAGACGAAACGAGTTAAATTAAATATTCATTTAAATGCTTTTTGATTTTAAACATGTATTGTCCACGATCGTGATAAAATTTAATATTCACACTTCGCATGATCAGGCGCTTTCAGACTTTGCAATAAATCTTGATACACCGTTTTGTGAAATTGGATGAAACATGTTTCAGCAATTTTAGTTATTCATCTTCCCTTTTTGTTAATTTTTGCGTCGTAACCTTCACTTTACGTCAAAGCTGTTCATTTAAAGCTGCAAAGAAGTGTTCCTCTTACTACCTATGTATAATCTGTTTTTCTTTTTTATATGCAGCAACATAAAATAAATTTTGAGGAACATGTATTGATTCCTAGTTCCTTAGTTTGGTTCAATGAATTTAATTGTGGTTGTGGTTCGCTGACGGATGAATTTAAAAAGACTTTCTGAAATCAGTCGTGATGCCAGCAAACATCGACGCCCCGCGCAAACTGATAAAGCAAAATCGCCGTGTGACTTATCGTGCAATTCTGCCATCCTTATGCATTAGCCTGACTATCACACATTCAATATCGCATGAACATTTAACCGCGAAAAAGCCGTGGATTCGCGATCACCTAACAAAAAGCTCGTGCCGAAATGGTTAAAATGAATGCTCAAGAAATACGACAATGTTGCTTCAAAAACCTTTTACAACATCGTCACACGAACCTTGGATATATGCGTATGATTCTGAAAATAAACAACAGTCCACGGTATTGGTCTTTCAAGCTGAGCCAAACCTAACCAAGCTCACGCTCGAAGCACTTCGAAGCAAATCGTCGCCTGCTTTTTCAGAAAAACTGGACATGGTTTTAGAAGACTGCAAAGCAGTCAAAAACGAACGCTCGGGGCCGGATTATTCCCCAACATGACAATGTCAGTTTCCACACATCGACGCAAGTAACAAAATTCGAAACGATGGGTCATCTTCCTTTTTGCTGTCACACACATCGAAAGCGGTTGACTCTCTCAAGACCCTCGTTTCGAAGATTCGCTACGGAAAAAACGCTATGAAAATGAATTCCGACGTATGCGAAAATATGTCGACCATCACTGAGACTATCTTAAAAAACAATAAAATGGTCTCCGGCAGTGAAGTTTATTTTTATTAGTTTTTTGCGGTAAATAAAAATGAACCCCCATATAGTATTGCGTAGTTTGCTTCTTTTGTAGCACAGAATATCATTTTATATGGTCAGTCCCCGCCGCATAAAGTTACTACATTTTATTTCGTTGTAAGCTCGTCGCTTCTGAACAATGCAACAGTGGATTTCCTTTACATATCCTAATTAATGCAGTTATAAATATCACTTACAACAGTTAATTAGCCGTGTTTTTTTTTTTTTATAAAAATGAGGGGCTTCGCTTCATACAGACAGCGTGAATTAAATAGATCTCGAGATACTTCTTGTAGCAGAAACTGAGAGCGGCAGTCTAAGACGATAATTACGTCTTAAAACTTAGTAATAAATTGCCTTTCAGTAGCAGCGACCGCGAGACGAGACAATACATTTCTCTCCTCGCGAGCTTCTAGTTTTTATCACCGTTATAATGTGGCGAACGGTGGAATATAACGCTCCGGCATCAGCTTCGGAGAAAATAGGCGTCTTGAGTGGAGTAGGAATTAAACGACGTGGTATTTCCGGTTAATGCAAAACTCCTGACGATGCAGTTCAACGTTAGAAGCGAAATAATCTACACCTTTTCTGTTTTGATTTAAGAATTATCGCTAAAGACGATAATTTATTAATTATCTGATGTATTCTATATTTTATCGTGTCCACGCCAAAATGAGTATCGCAAGACGAAGTTGCAAAATCAAAATAAGAGGTAGATGTTTTTATACAAACGGATCTTGTAGACAATTGCAGAGCTGAATATTACGATAAAGGATACTTTTTTTTTATAAATACTGAAAAAATTTCCAACAACGCAGCGTTAAAATATTTCTGTTTATTTCGCAACGCGAGGAATAGAGAAATCACTGCGCGGTTGCTTAACGTGCACACAGAACTGTTCCACTTTTCCAAGAAGACATTCAAACATCAATAAAAACCTGATTTGATGGTGTGCGAACTAATAAATTTTATATATTATATACCATTACGCGCGCAATATCAATATTTCACCATAAAGAGCGCTTTTTTTTTGTTAGTTTGCTTGTCAACTTGTCTTAATGTATGTCTCCCTTTTCTGTATGAATGAAACTGGTTTACGCAAGAAAGGAGACCCATTGATATAAATGATTCACAAACGCGGATAGTCTCTGAATGATATTTATTTTCAAGTTTTAATGGTTGCGTGACTGCCCACTAATAACACACATGGCTATCGCGTATTTTATATTCTTTTAAACAGATTGTTGGGCTATTTTTTCCACAAAAAGTCGATACTTAGAATATATTGTCGCAGTAAATCACAACGTTAGTTCCAGACGAGTGATCATGTTATGTATAGTTTATCATATATCATGCGACTGTTTACATCAACCTTCGACAATGTCTATAAATCTAAGAGATTTAGAATGCTTTTTCGTGGGGTTTGTTTAACGGTGAAAGGTAAGGTGATAAGAGTTAATGTAAACGTTTATCTCTGGAATATAGCCTCCTCTACACGTATATATTCTTCAATAACTTTATAGCGTTCCTCTATACAATGGAAGGAATCTGTGTTTAGTGATAACTTGCAATTAATTAATTATATAGGTCTACTTACATGCTACAAGACTGTTACAATGCTCATATTTTTATATATTTTTTTGAAATACGTATATATTTTTGCATGTACGTACACTACCGTCCATATTAGTTCGGACACCTAGTAAAATGTTGTAAACTCTACTAAACGATAATATAATTGCGTTTATATATAAATAAAATATTTATATTAAGTCCTTTATGAAGTTTATAACCCCAATTGTAGAGGCAAACTTCCAAGAATATCGATTAGAGAATGATTAAAAACCTATTATATTTTATGACCCAAAATAGTAATTTTCAGAATAATCCTCATCGACACAAATAGGATTATTTTTGGGACAATACTGCAGGTAATAAATTTACAAAACTCTTTGTGGTGGGAGCAGGCCACCCGAAAGTTTATTGTGTATTGATGAATGCTAGTTTCTAAATAAATCTGCTCGTGCGTGCGTTAGTGTTAATAGCGTATTAAAGTTATTAAAATGCCGAGAGGAAAACCGACAAGTTTAGAAAAGCGCTCTGTAATTGTTGCTTTTCATCAAGAAGGTTATTCAGTGCGTCAAATTTCCGAAAAAATACAAGTTAATAAATCGACTCTTAGTGATATCATTCGGAGACATCAACGCACGGGCAGTTTAAGAGATGGGGCGCGTTCAGGTCGTAAGGGAACAACTCACGCCGACAACGAGCGTATAAAATTGCTGAGCAAGCGAAATAGGAGACTGACAGCACCAGAAATCGCCGCCGAAATGAATCGCAACCGTGCAAGAAAAATTTATATTACAACAGTAAAAAGAGGATTAAAAGCTGCAAATCTTCACTGCCGCATTGCAACAAAAAAACTCCTACTTCGACGGGGAAACAGGCAAAAACGGCCACAGTGGGCAGAAACACATAGAAATTGGACAGTGGATGATTGGAAAAGGGTGCTATGGACTGATGAGTCAAAGTTTGAGGTGTTCGGACAATCAAGGCGCATTTTTGTAAGAAGAGCGAAAGGCGAAAGAATGTTGCAGAATTGTGTAGTGCCAACTATCAACTAAGGAAGAAATTCTGTGCTTGTTTGGGGTTGCTTTTTCCTGCGCCGGTGCAGGAGACTTGAAGCGAATCGAAGGTATTTTGCGAAAGGAAGCTTACTTAGAAATACTGCAAGAAAATGCAATACCATCGGGGCAACGTCTAACCGGCGAAAATTTTGTATTCATGCAGGACAACGACCGCAAACACTCAGCAGTGATATGTAAAAATTTCTTAAATGAAGAACAAGATAATGGCACTTTACAAATAATGACATGGCCGCCGCAAAGCCCAGATCTAAACCCCATCGAGCTGTTATGGGATGAATTGGACAGGAGGATCCGAAAAGTATGCCCTACCTCCGTAGGCCACCTGTGGAACATTTTACAAGAGGAATGGACTAATATGCCAAATAGAGTCCTTGAAAAACTAGTGGAGCGGATGCCTCGGATTATGAAAACTGTTCTTCGCGCAAAAGGGGGTTTCTTTGATGAACGGAATGTTTAAGAAGTTTTTGTTTATTTTTCGTTAGAATTAGGTTTTTTTTACGTGTATACTTTAATTTTAATCGCTATTAATAAAATGCAATAAAAATTTTAAGTTTTGGAAAAATGAGTTTGAATATTTTCTCGTTTTTTTTTTAATTTATTTGCGTGTCCGAACTAATATGTCGTGGATTTATTTAAATTATTTAAACTAGCGACTAACTGGCAAAAGGGTTTGCAAGGGGATATCTAATGCACGAGCGTAAAGCGTCTAGTTGTCATGTTACCTTCATATATCTCCAGTTTTCGAACGCTCCAAGTCTCATCTAGGAAAACTACAAGTTTCGAATTAGAAGAATTCAAATTTTTCATATAATTTCTTAAAAATTGCAATCGCATTTCCGCAATATGCGTCTCTTCCATTAAAGCTCAGCGGTCGCTGTCCTTTTTAAACTTGTAACCTATCGAATGAAGTACTGCTGTTACTCAATATAATTTTATTCTCTCGCAGTTCATCACGCAGCAACTTCACGGAAACCCTGTAAGACACATTAATCATATTACAATAATAAAAAAGTAGTTTGTGAATGCATGGTACACAATGTATTCCTGTTCATTTTAACAGGTTCTGGTAAATCTTCGGTTTTGGTCATCTTACGTGGCCTCTCTTTACCAAGAGTTGAAATTTTTAAAGCATCTGGCACCCGCTGTGATTAGGAACACGTATCAATATAACAAACATTTGACATTTACTATAATATGAAAGCAGCTCGACGGTTTATGCAATCCTTTAGTTTCTAGTAATTCCTGCCTTCCAATTATACCAATATCTTTCCAGCAGTAACTATTTTGAATGGATCTAGAGAATTTGTAATTTACTTGATGCATTAACCTATTCTGCAAGCGGTCACTGATTAATAGGTAGAAAGGTAATAGCATGGGAAATATTGAGTCTAAAATTACTTTGCTCGTTAAAGTGCTTTCAGGAGGTATCTCGATTATTTCGCGGTTTCAGTGCTGTAATCATTACTACATTTGCATAGAATAATCTCGTATTCTAATTTTGCCTACAGTGATTGTTAGTATTTAAATAAGCATATTTGATTAGTTTCGAACATTCGCAATATTTGAGGTGTAACGTTAACATCTCAGAACTTCGATGCTGGAACGGCTGCACCTACACGTTTAAAGTAATAAAAACTCGGACTGTTGCTTATTAAAATAGTTCGAATATCACTTTCGAATGGAATCGTGGGTTATGCAAAACAATTTGATAAGAATCGAACGACTTCCAGGCAGTTATAGCAGACGCATTCGTACCATTAATACCCGTTACGTAACATTCCAATTACAAGTACCCACCATTTGACTGTGGGCATGTATGTACACATAAAATTAAATTATGATACGAGTAAAGGAGAAAACGAAAACCGTCCCGGCGATTTGAATGTCACGATGTAAATGATCGCGACATATACGGAAAAAGGTAAACGCGAAGAAACAGATATAAACGTAAATCGGAGACGCAAATTAAGAGATTGTAATTGCGACATTTCCACGCGTGGAATTGTCGCTGCAAAATGCGAAAATCCTCGTAATACGCGATGTCTCTAAAACATCCTCTCGGATTTACTTTCTAACTGTAAAAGTATATTGTTACGCTGAAGCGTAATGTAATCCGAGTTACTTCAATCTGTTTTTCAACAATTCATGTTCCACATTTACCATGAGCGGCGAAACACTCCCAGCGATGAATTAAATTTCCACGAGGCTTAATTACCCGCCGTACACATACGTAGATGAAATTCAACAGTAACGCCTCGCCAGCCTCGGCTACTATAACCGAGTAATGTAGTACATATGTGTACAGTGTGATCCATTTGAAATGGAAGCATCACTGTGAAACCTACGTTTTGCATTAATGTGGCATTTTTTTTAATACATAGCGGATCAAAGAGTCTACTTCCGCACAAAATTTTAGAAGCTCATCTAAATTTTTAAGGCACACTATAATTATTTTGCGATACCGATTATTGACGATTTCTTTATAAAAAATCTTGCTGCACTGAATTCAAAAAGCCCTGAAATGGTTTTAGTGATATATGTTTGTTAATAAACAAGTTACAAGACGATCATTTTTCCAATTATCACGTACATTATTTCACGAATCCGCTTCTTATAACAGTTACAAACTGAGGCACCAGAAATTCTCCTTTATACGTGGAATGCCACAATAAAACAATATTTTTATTATTAATTAAACAGAATAGAGAAACACGTGGAATTTCGTTGCGGTAAAATAATTTTAATATTGTTTAATTAAAAAATATGCAGATGAAGTTAGAATATAATTTTGAAATATTTTATTTAAAATGATGTTTATCGCCTGCAAGTTTTAAATAATATCTATCATATTTGATTGGATTCGACCACCGCCGTTTGTACAGACGACAAATTGGTTACGATATGTAAATACGTAATTACACTATACGTATAGGGAAAATTAAATGCAAATAGATCTGATTATCAACTGCAAATCCAGTCGAACGAATGCAATTGCTATCTTGTCCCTGTACATGCATCGGCAGCCGCTATACATATTTCAATAACTACCTTATTTGATTAAACAGCCGCACAGCAAGTCGTGATTCGTGATAGATGATAACCTCTCATTTCGAATTACATTAGGAGTTGCTTTATGGAATAAGCGCAACGCTGCGATTTCACTTTTACGCCGACGTGGAAATGTTAGGAATTTATAAGCTGAAAACGGTGAATTATTGCTTTGAGATTATAAGATGACTTAATTTAGGAGCAATCATTATACGTACAGATAGTGACACTATACTTTAGCTGTACCCGCCTTATTTATACCGCTGGTTCTTATGGTTTATTTGCATTTGTTAAAAGACATCGCGAAGTCTTTTAATACTTTTTTTATTGAACAATGGTGGTAAAAAAAATTTTATAAGCTGCAGAACTTGAGCCTGAAATATGTATTTCTTGCAAATTTCCTTTATTACCTTTATTCTTGGCTCAGCAAAAGCAAATTCTTTTGCTCCAACACTATTTGCTTGATTTGAGCAGAACTATCCAAGAAGCAAGCGCTTGAATTTAAATAAATATTTGAGTTGCTCAATTCTAAAGATTTTTAACTTTATTTACGCGTTCCTTCAAGTCCATCGCTTTTTGGTGTTGGTGTACATGGAGTTACAATATTTCACTTTACTTCAAAGGTGATGAATTTAAAATCCATGTTTTTATTACTATCTTTTACATCTCTGAATGTCGTTAGTTTGTTTTCTCCGTGAGGAAACGATAAAATATCCCAAACATAAATTATACTCTACCGTTATCAATACCGCATTATAAGTCGACGAAAACCAGTTGAAATCAGAAAGAAAAAATTATTTAAACCTTATGTCTACCATAGTTTAAGATATCCCATAAATTGCTTCGCTACAGTAGTTTACCCGAAACTCTTCGATAATATACAACAGCATCTCATAATGCCCAAATTTGCTTTTACTACTAGTCGTCGTATACCTTTTCCTGGTTATCTGTCGTGGAAAGAGAAACGATAACCCTGCCCAAACGCATTAATACAATTAAGTAAAGAATGCCGTACATTATTTCATAACAGTTCCAGAAAGGAAGAATACAATAACAATAAAAAAGAAACGCTTAGAATAAAAGAGTCATTACATTTGCAAGTTTTACTAGAGATGCACCATTAACATTTATCTTTAATGCTGTATATCAGACTTTTGTATAAAAACACGCGCTTTAAAGAATGCACAAACAACGTTCCGGCTAAGCTCGTAGAATAACAAGGATATTTATTAAAGCATACGATGAGCGTCTAACAGTATCTCAGAAGAGAAAAAACATACGAGAGAGGATATTATACATTCCGTTAGAAAATTTATTTATTAGAAGGTACAAAGTTAAGTCTTTTAAGATGATAACACAAAGAGGATTAAGTGGAACGTTAAATAAAATTGATTAATCTCGTGTGGGCAGAGCGCTTATCAGGACAACTTACGCCCGCTATAGGATTTGTCTTCGAGTATAATTGTATGAATAATTTCTTCGTCTAGTCTCGTCTTCACAACGGTGCTTACCTACAAGTGTTACAAACTAATTTAAAATTTCGTTGCAGGATATAATTAAATTAGAGTTACGATTATTGTACAAGACAGGCTTTAATATTCGAAATGTTTTATTCGTGTTCTTTAAGAAAAATAGTCGACAGCGTGAAATACAGCGCTGTCTTGCGATACGTTGATATTTCTAGCTATAATTTAATATTAGAAATGCCGTTGTTACAAAAGCTACTTAAAACAACTACGCCCGAGGAACTAGGTAAACTCCCATCTGGTCATTTGAAATATCTTCAGGTCAAGAAGTAATAGCATTAAACTTTCTTACTATCCTTCCCTCAAGATGAAATCGGTATTTTGAGGACGTGTCGCTACTAATGGTGTCATTAATTCATCTTTACGATTATTCCGCTGCATAAGATTTATCCGAATGCCAATTATCGAAATTCCAACTAGAATAGCAACAACTACATAACTCGCTGCAATTTTGCTCTTACAATTATAATATTCGCAATTCACGGAAACTTTTATTTTTTTTCTCGTCTATTACAGTTTCCCATGTCGTAATCGCCTTTTACATTTACACGGCCAGAATCCTCTTGCGAAATCTAATACCGAATAATTCAGAATACACACTAATACTCTCAACCCGTTCTAAAATTAGGCAAAAATTTCAGAGGATGCGGAAAGTTTATTTAATCCGGCGCGGGTTATTTATAAAGAGCGCTTTACAGGTAATGCAAACCGCAGAGATTTTTTTCGTATGCCTTTCCGTTAATTCGGCGGAATAAGCGGAGAGAAATAAAAAAAGCATTCGTACTAGATGCTTATTTACCCGCGGTATTAGACCAGAAACATGGGCGGAATACTTTTGAAAGGGCGCGATACGTCCGCATATAATTCTATAACTATACAACGGCGATTTAATTACGTATGTATGTATATACAGACATATTATTGGTATCCCTGCGAAAGGTCTACAGACCGTATAATCCGTTCTGGGTTTTAACCTCATACTGAGTTTATTTATATTAAATACTAAACCGTATACGGGGTCGTAGTATGAACGCAGAAGATTTTCAGATTTCCAACGAATTCCGTAATTTTGCGATTAAGTCCAACTATTTATGCAAATCTTACACTTGTGCTTATGTATGTATATATGATCCAGTCTTGTTTCATTTGCGGCTTTAGATGTTTACATTAAGCGTTTTCTGCTTCAGTTGATTCAGCTATTCGAGGATATCTACTTTGGTGTTGATAACTTAGTTATTCTAACCGATTTGAACCGCTAACGTTATGTTTACTAAACTTTCGAATTACGGAGGTTAATATATCATACACTTGTTATTATTGAGTATTTCAACACTCTTCTGACTTCAACAATCATCGATTCGCGCCTTGTTTTCTACACC